>JBAJMU010000003.1:1310186-1390045 GCA_037952995.1 Hyposoter didymator
ATCCGATCCATGCAACGAGATTCTTCTTCACCTTTTTCGGCTGTCAATATACATCTTTTACTCTTTAAAGGTATCGCAAATACCGTTTCACCACCATCTGATTATAGAAAGAGACAAGACACAAAAAGAAGGCGATACACACCAAGAGAGCAAAAGAGACAACAATTTTTTTGTCCACCGTTCATTCAAGTAAACAGGAATAAAATGTTGGACACTTGGCAGATTACTCACACAGACATACGCGTGCACCTATACAGTAGTAATTTACAGTAATCGAGTGTATAAAGTTCCATTGAACTCGTAGATAAATTTAATGAATGAAAAATACTTGTTTGCCTTCTTCGCGGCAAGTGCGCGAGCAGTGCGTTACGGCCAGACATCGAGGATTATTTCGCACAATTTGATGAATAATTAATTTTTTCCCGTCAGCGGCAACAATTGGTTTGCTGCTTTTTTCCAAATTTTTATCAAATTCTCATTCGGCGTTATCGAACAGGATTCTTTCCTGCAAGAATTTTCTGGGTTTTTTCAATTCTCGTGAAATTTTTTCTACCGTACACAATCCGTTCCGACGATTTTTCGTGTATTTATTATCAAAAAACAGTAAATTGCAATGAAACTTTACGGAATGAGAAAACCGGTTAGGGACGTTTTAAATAAAGATTAAATCGCGTACAGATTCTTTTTTTTTATCGTATAAACATTTATGGAAACTCGAAGGTGAGGCTAGAGAAGCTTCGTTCGCGGTATCTCATCTGGTTAACCTGCGGTTGCATAGAGGTGGCAAAGCTACAGGAGAAACTGGATAAAAGATGCTGAGGAATGACTCAAGAATGGAAAGAAGTACCGAAAAAAAAAACGTCCAGACTTTATAGTAACCAGACTGCTGCTCGTGTGGCCAGCAGCTCTATAAGGAAATGATTGAGAAAGCCCTCGATTCACTTGCCTAATGCATTACGAATCATCTTTACTTGACTTTGACATTTCATTCAATTTCTAATAATTGGATGTGATTAATTTGACAGGAAATTTCATTTTTATTCTACTTTTTTCTTGATGGTTGGATGTGGCGGGGTATGACTTGTGAGAAAATACGTCTAACGTACGAAAAACAGGATTAAAAGTTGTGAGACGCGCTAACGCTTCGGAGCAGAAGTAATCCATGAATGACTCGGGATTCGTTCGCCCGGTTTTACATTTACGGTGTTTCGTCTCGGAGCGAATCACGCGCGAGAGATTCGACACGCGTTTAAGAAAAAAAAAACAAAAAAAAAACAAGGAAGAAATAATAAAAAAAAAAAGTCTTTATAGATCTCTCGCAGCATCCGAGTCTCTCGTCTTGCAATGTCTCGTGTTCTCGTGTATGCGTGGCCGTGTCTATGTGATTGTATATATGCCACAACTCGTCTTCGAGGATTCTCGGTAACGCGATTTCCGCTTAAAACTCGACTGCAACTATACGGAGTGTGCTCTTACGATTCTGCGCTTTGCCCGCGCCAAGTCCAGACTCTCAGACGTACGCGAACGTGACTCATGTCCTTTTTTTCAGACTTCAATTCCTTTTATTTCTTTCTGATCCTCCCGCGGTCCCACGATCATTCGCCAATTCAATTTGCGATTTCAATCCAATTTTTATCTCGCCATTGATTATCCTGTGGATTGTTTAAATTTCATTGAGCCGATGCGTTGCTAGTCGCTGCACAATGCATGCGACTATAATGTCATGACCGGACGTTTTTTTATCAAAATTTCGTTGCGCGATGCACCGAAACAAAGAAATCCTCCGGTAAGTGCGATTCCGAAACTCGCGTTTCATGAAAAATTGTCAATTTTGGCGTTACGCACCACAGACACATGTTTCTTCTTGCCAATTTACATATACACGCATGCGTACGTATATACACATCGATGTGTTTATCCAGGAGGAATCTGAGGATATCACCTGCGATCTTTAGCGTTACCAACCGTTTTCTTGATAATACGATGAGGGCCCAGTGTTTGTTCGTATTCGTGTCTGTTCATGTGCGCTTCTCATTCTCGTCGCGCCTTCACCGCGCGTCCAGAAAAGAAGAACCTCAGTATTTTCTGTACATCGAATGTGTATACGCTGCAACAATGTGTATACGTACGTGTGTGTATCTATGGGCGTGTAAAGAAGAGTAAGCGAAAGAGAGTGTGTGAGAGAGAGAGAGAGAGAAAGAGAGAGGAGAGAGAGAGAGTACAGCTTCACGTTCGCCACGTTCACCAAGCACTGGGCAATTAGAGGCCCACGGCCACCGGACAAGGACATCCACTTCGCGATCGGCTAAACACAGGTCGCCACACCGCGAGGATACTCCGTGTATATGTATATATATAGATATATGACACACAGTTGGCAATTCAAGTATCAGCGAAAAAGAAAAGGCAAAAGGAATAAAAAGGGCAGAAAATCAGCAAGAGATCAGGAGAGAGAAAGAGAGAAAGAAAGATCGTGAGATATATCGGTGCGAGGAAGGATCGAAAGATCGGTGGGATATATCCCGAGGGATAATTTGTGATCGTTACGAACATCTTCAACTATGTATACTTCTTCGAGAAGAAAAAGCATCGGAAAAAACGACGTTACTTAAAAATCAACATCTTCGAAATATCTGGAATATCCGAGGCGGATTTATTTGTTGGTAGACAGACTCGCAAATTTCTCAAGTCTTTTTGCTACTTATTTACTTTCCGTTTATCGATTACTCTCGGTGCGAAGGTCTTCTTTGCATGTTTCTAACGCTATTTCATGCAGGATCGACACAGACTTTTCTGATTAATCATCGAATAAATGAAGTTGGAAAAATTGCGGTAATAATAGTCACTGGACCAGCATTTTTCTACAAATTTCATTTACGTATCGTGCAACATTGTAAGACGAAAATATTCGAGAGACCGTCGTTACATCGATTGACGAAATTTACTTAATTAAATTTATACCTGATTCGATTTTTATTGATGTTTCGTTTTTTTTTTAATTTTTCATTTTTATCCCAGTAATTACAAATCTCGTTATCAGGTTACTTTATCGCTTAGGCGCATTATTAGCCTCTCTAATCATCCGACAATATTGCTATCTGATTGCTCGTATTATACCGTTCGGAATTTACGTCACGATCGTGATCCCGGTGAAGAGCATTAGAATTCTATAGTTCTATCTTGCAAGTACTTGAAACGGTGGGTTGCTTGTATCAATCGTGATGTTTGTAAGTAAGAAAAAGAGAGACGAGAGAGCGATTGGGGAGCTTAAGGATTCATGGATCGATTTGCAAAACTAATCACAAGTGCTCGTCTCCTTGGTCGTCGACATGAATATCTGAATATGCTGATTTCGATAATTTAATTATTTTTCATGAATACAATAAATTTTCATAAACGTTGCAACTGTCGCACTTTTTTTTCTTCAATTTTCTCACGTCACCGCTACCTGTATACAAGTTTGTTTATTTTATCATTATTCAGACGTATATATCTCGATAAAGGAAAGTAAGAAGGGATGCGATGCAGACTTACGCTCGGTAATACGATATCGATGACGATACCACAATGAATCTCCTCTTCCTTGCTGCTCGTCTTTGCCTCTCACGCCCACATCCTTCGTCTCATCCCTTTTGTTCCTCTCAAATATTTTAACGTACGATGTACAATAGCTATACAGTTGAATCGCCATTCCCACACTCGTCACATTTTTATTTTTTTGTCACGATCGAAAGACTTTTCTCAAACATTCCATTAAATTTTTAACAAGTCAGACATTGCCTTTTAACGCTGAAAACTTGGAAAACGCGTCCGTGGAAAAATACGCAGCGAGCCTGCTGAAAAAAATGTTTCGCGATTCGAAAATTCTCCTGATTGAAAAGTTTTCGAGCTGAATCGTTTTTTCTGAAACACAATTCAACGAAACGACAAAATGCACGTTGCTCGTGCATTATTTTTCTTTCAATCCCGTATACTCTGTCACGTAATGAAGTTTCTACTGTATGCTGCCCTCGTCCTGAAACCCTCCAACTTCGAGGATAGGACGAAATGAAAAACAGAGAAAAAAACTGTTGGTCCCTTCGCGTCGAGACGTTAAACCGCGAAAACTTTGAGAAGAATTTTTTTTTGTTGTTGCTGGAAACGAATTTTTTAATCGATATTATTGCAACAATTTTTGGGTAAAAAGTAAGAATTGTTATGAAAAAAATAATTGTTCTGACATATTTCATCAAATCGATGAATTTATTGGCATTTTTTTTTGTTTTTTCAAACTCGTGGTATCTGCACTGAGGGAACGAGAGTTACACACACGGTAGACAATTGATCCTTGTTCCCATAAGTTCATGTACCATTGAGATAAATAACGTTATTATAGAGACCGATTCGGTGAAGCATTGGGCCGTTATAAATAAAAGATTATTTCGCAAGAAACTTGGATACGCGAACCCTCTACTGTTCCTTTTATTGCCTGCATTTAGCTATTTTCCTCGTTGCTTTTTGTGTGTGTTTTGTTCGGTTTTTTTTTTTCAATCTTTTTTGTCGATATACCGAACTTACAGCGATCGCTTCGTGATCGATTAAATTACGATTCGATCGAGGCGCGTGGGAGTCGTTGCGCTCCTAATCGATTTTTCTTTCCTCAAACAAACGTGTATGTGTCTGTATACATATACAGATTATGAAATGCATTCGTGTGCAGCATAAATTTTCGATAGATTTAGATCGCGATAACGATCGTTGAAATCGTGGTGGAGATTTGTTTTTTTTTTCGTTTCGTCGATCGTTTCTTACCGAGTAAAAGTTTATCGGATGGAGTAAATTCTCCAATTATGAAAAATGGAAAGATTGCGAATGAAATAGCTCATTGTTCCTATTATTGATTTCATTCGACACCAACAATTTATCTTTTTTCCTTAATTCCATCGACGACGAATAGAAATAATCGATCCAATTTTTTGTCCAATTGAAGTTTCTTTATTTTTCAAGATTTACTGGCGTTCGCAAAATCACTTTAGCAACTAACGTCATTCACTTTGACTTCGTGTTGCGTTGTCGAAAAATTGCATTTCGAAAAAATAACAGAAAAAAAAACTTTTTGAGCTTGAAATCGAGATTTTGTTGGCAAAAAAAGGCAAAACCGATGTTTCTCAACAATCGGAATATCCGAGCACACTACTTTTCAACGTTGTTACTGGCAAATTTTCACGAGCACCCGCGTCGCCTCGTGTTACCCCGATCAAAGCCCTTTTCAATGAAAATATGGAAATTTTATAAAAATTGCGTGTTACTTTCGTGCTCTACTGATGTGTTACAAAACCTTGGAGGAAAGTTGTTTCGTATACAAGGCACGACTCGGATCGCGAGTATTATCGCGATAATCGTCGATATCCTCAAGCCTCCAGGTAAATTCGTTTAATATCATGTCGAGTATGCATCTATATATATATGCATTTGAGTATACGTGTGTTATCATGTACCTGTCTTACCTGCATTTATTATAATATAGTAGATTAATATACATATCGATTTCTTATCGTCGTATGGCTCAACGCGTGTTAATCGTCGCACCGTTCTAATCGCCATATCTTGAGATAACGATCGATATATATACATATATATATACAAAGTTAATCCATGGTGTTTGATAAAAAAGAACCAAAAAACTTGAGTATCGAGCGAAGAAATATTTATTTACGATTTTCACGTTTTTTTTCTTTGTCAGAATTCGTTTGATTGGATTTAAAAAAGATGATCGAAAAACCGCCTACAGGCGAGGAGTTGCGGCTTTTCGTTGAATTCGTGTGACATTTTGAAAAGGCGAGAAAAACGAATTTTTTATTAGCGCGGAGCGACATGCGTGTTGCACGCAATGATGGGACATTAAATTGAATTCTGATAAAAAAGAAAAACTTTGATTGATCTCGAAACGAAGAAATTGTACACGCATTTTTGTTCAATGCTGCGGACAAAAAATTTCGACTTTCTTTTTTTGCTCACTGCTGTCCATTCTATTCGCTTTTGTTATCGTTCCTGATGTAAATAACTCGCGGTTAATAATTACATATTGCTCGAATTATCGAAGCGACAAGGAATGAGAGAAAGAGACACACAGAGGGAGGAATAGAATTTCGCGATCGAATTTCGTTCGGTGCGAAACAAAGAGAGAACGAGACGTAGAAAATAATACAAACGAAAAAAAAACGGATGAAAACAAAAGGAAAAAGAAAAATACGAAACTCGACGAGGCGTTAAGACGACGCATGTACACGATCGAGACAGTCTCGTGGTTCACTCACGAGGCGCACACTGGAAATAGAATATCTTTCAGTGCTCTTCTCGCCTGGCAATTCAATGCATGCACCCAGAACGACAGACTCTCGTCTACGGGTCGTTCCCTTTATAAACTAAACAATTCTTCAAATACATCCTTTTCAACAACTATTTTCACCAACGATTACAAACTCAAAGTTGATCTTTTTCCCAGGTCCATTGCTTCTGAAATTTCCTCACGTAAAACTATCGGAAATGTTTCATTGTCAAACAAACGTTGAAAAGAAAAACAACAAAAATAATTACCTTGCCCCATTTTTGTTTGCCGCCGTCCACGTCAAAGTAGCCTTGAAAACGATGAATGTGAGCCAATTATTCGTCTCGAGGGCCCGTTCGAGCTCCATTGTAGAAATTATTAACCAACGAAAATGATTTCGTCGAATATTTTTACCAACGCAATCGTCGCAGGCGAATAAATTGGCTCGACAATCATTGACATTGCATCTAATAAACGACAAGGGAAATCCGGTATCGAATAAATTGGAATGGAGGGGCACTGGTCGATCGCCAGATACAACGTTGGTATTGAAATACCTATAACTATATACATTGACGTCGTAATATTAGCAGCCCTGCTTGGCACTAAAAATAAAGCGCTGGGCCACGGCAGGAACGCGAGGGCCGAGGTGAAGACCTCTTCGTTTTTTTTTATTGTCATTTTTTTTCAAATTGTTTTTTCTTTCATTCCTCAATCGACTGTTTCTCCATACTGCGAATACCTTGAGTTCTATAAATGTTGAAAAAAATGACTCTACTGGCGCGGTGTCCCGAGAGCGAATTTTCGAAAAAATAAAAAATATGGAGAGGTGGTTAGTACGAGGATAGATGGACGGAGAGGCGGAAGGATCGTTCAAGGAGTTTTCTCTTTGGCCTCAAATGCATTTTGCCTCGTGCGTGAAGATTTTTTTTCATGCTTTTCTACCTTCATTTTCCTATATGGGTGTTGTTGGTATGTGTGTATACGTGTTTGTCTGTGTGTGGTATGCCAACGAAGATGGGTGATCGATCGTCGGCTAGCGTGCATGGAAACGATCGTGCTTCCTTCGATCAGCGAGCTGAGCCTCTCTCCCTCGCTCTCTTTCTCTCGCATCTCTCATTTCGCGTGATTATAATCCTGCGAGGGACGGCGACTTGATGCTGGCTGCTGGATATATATTTGCCTCCTTGGGTCTTGTGGGCAAAAGTGCATCAGCAGGAAGGAGCTCGAGAGCTGCTTGTATGCTCTTACCAAGAGCGCAAACTCTGGCTAATGTGGCGCCTTGCGAAAGAGAGACAGAGAGGAAGGAAGATGCATATTTTCTATGCAATCTTCGAGTACCTATCTCTCTCTAGTAGGTTATATAGAAGCATGTCACTTGGCTGTTCGCAGCTGCCAAGGCCTATGGTTATCCCATCTTTGCCCGGGATCTGCCCCCCCCCCTCTCCCTCAAGCCTTTCTCCTCCTCCTACTCCTCTTTCTAGTTGGTACGTATGTGCTTAGCGGTCGTCGTTCCGTCGATGAGGAGAGATTATTGCCGCGGAAGAAGAAGAACGAAAAAGGAGACGAAGCGAAAAGAAAAAGAAATTGGTTACAAAAACAAAGTTGGCAAAGGTGATTTCCAAGATGCATCCTGTCCTGCGCTTCCATGTCTATCCATCGCGCTTGGTAGCGGCCTCCCGCTTCTCTCCGCCTCCATCTTCCCTGAGGTTTCCTCGTGCGATCGCAATGATAAGAGAAAAACAACGAATCTTAGGAAATTGGAGGTTATAGCTCCCTCCACAATCGGGAGTGCAACATTAATTTTTATCGGCCGCAGAATGTCATTAGTCGACTCGTCGATTGCTCCTTGGATCATGGTCGCGATTTTGTCGAATATAGAACCGTCAGCCATCTTGATTTCCGCCAGTACGAGCCCAATAATTATGTAACTGCGTGAAACACTTTCTCATCGTTTATTTGTCCGGAAACATAAACCCGCTTGTGTGTAACCAAGAGCCGCTAAGACACGACAGCGCACTCGGATCAGAAGGAAAATGACAAAAAGAGGAAAATAAACATTTAGTCCCAAAGCCCTCGTACATGAACGAACTAATCCCATTTGCACAACTGGCACCGAGAATCAAAGCTCACTGCGAAATCCAACATTTTTGCCACTCTTCCGCGCTTTGATTCGAACCGAATGACGCGTGCCAAGTATAAACTGCGTTATATAGCAAGTCCGCATATCGCCAGAGACAAGTTGCAAGTGAACCGCGCAGCTGTCGCTCGAGTCAGCCGCGGAGACCCGGACAACAAGAAGATGTGCAAGCGAACCATCAGAGGAAGAAGACGAAGCAACGTTAACACATGCACGCACATGCAGTCTGTGACACGTTGGTTTTCCCAGAGTGCTCGCAATTTGTGCGATCAGGAGCAGTCTCAATGTTTTAATTTTAGACGAAGGCTCCAAGGGAAACGACCATCTCGTTCAGGTTCCTGGGTAACATAAAAATAAAATAAAAAAATAAAACAATACGCTAGTCCACTTAACGTGGTGGACTTATGGATTTAATCGATTTCAAGTAGATGAAGAATTTAAGGTTTTGATTAAAGCTCAACTGCATTACCATATCATTTCCTGAAATCACCTTCTATTTCCTATGCGTGTTCACGAACTGAGTCAAGTCCGAAGCAGCACGTGCATGCAAGCATTTCTAACATCCCTCAGGATTTGATTAAATTAGCTTCGCGGAGTGCGTAGCTTGGAAATCAGGCAGAAAGGCTTTTTAGCCTCCGAGGAGGAGAAGAAGAAGAAGAAGAAGAGGAAAAACAACAAAACGGATAGAACGGCGAAGAGGAAGAGACGGAATAAGAAGGGAGTCGCGCGCGCGCGCGACTACCAGAGCCTGGAGGAGCACCTGCAACAGCATCGCTAGCCTGGCTGTATCTGCTCTGAGAGCGGCTTCGAGCAAACGACCGCATGGGATACGAGAATCGTCCCGAGTGAGTGTCATTGCCCCGCCGCGTGATCATCTTCACGCTGTGCTTCTCTTTCCCGACGTTACAGGAATAGCGACCGCGACGAAGACGACGACGACGACGACGACGACGACGACGAGTCTCGCCTCATAATCTCTTTGCTCGCTCAGCCTCCATCACGACAACTGCCACACGAGCCAACAAGGTTTCTCTATCTTTGCTGCTTTCTTCCCCTTTCTCTGCCGCTCTTTTACGTACATACAACGTAAGCCCCCAGAGGTAAACGCGACCAGTTAGCGCAGGCATCTTCCTTTGATGCTTCAACAGATACTAAACATTGATATACATCGCCTGCTCTCATGCTGTGATTCTAACTTGAAACTACAACGTGCTTTCTCTTGATATTACCTTCCATGTCGTCCAGGTTCATCGGGAAGTGTTTTATCTTATTCCTGACAAATAAAAAATTGCTTTCTGAGCTTCAAACCCCGTTCCCCGTTGGAGGATGACATGTCGCTCGTGTAAGACGCAATTAACCGGGCGAAGCACTTGCTCGAAAATGGTTTACAGACCAGTTAACCTAACTAACCGTAGTAAGTAGATGTGAGAAAAACTCTGGGCCAGAACGAACGATGCGGGAGGGAGTTCACAGGAAATACTACGAGGACGAACCAGACTCGAGCTGAGTCTAAAGAAAGAGAAAGAAACAGAAGGAGCGAAAGAGAGAGAGAGAGAGAGATACACACACACACAGAATCAAGAGAAGCGTGCCACTGTGTCAGTAACAGTACTTGCCGTAAAAGAGCACCGGGCCTGGGCCGAGGCCGTGCCAGTGAACGAGCGAGGTTGGGACCTTCAACCTTACCAGTCTTCCAGTATACTCCATACGTGTATCTATTTTGTGCCGGTGTGTTGGAAGCTGGATGAGAAAGAGAAACGCTTGATAGAGCGAGAAGGAGAGGGCGAGAGAGAGAAGTTCGAACCAACACTCTTAACATGGGAACCAAGGGAAAGCACAATTTCCATTGGAAAGAAATCTCCAATAGATTTTTCGCGGTATTTAGTTTCGGTTGTGTGTTCGCCTTTTCCTCTCGTTCGGTCGTTCGATCAAGCAAAAGACTCTCTGCATATTTCAACCAGATAACAATTTAAAGGACAGTAAATTCATCTGGTGCAATGACATCTTTGGGATTAGTGTCAGATTCACCGGTTTCTTCAATAAAGGAACAAGTCGGTTCGATGCCTTTTTTGGGCCTTTTACGATCTCGACTTATTGTGGATTCGTGGCACGGTCTTTTCGTCGTCTTGTTAATTGATAATCCTTTCTGCCTGAAACTTTAATTGCCAACTGTGCAAAAATATCGTATTCTCCGTTGGTTACCTCCTTTTTATTGCACCCTGTTGGGAAATGAACTTTTAATGACGACCACATCGTCGTGCACACACCCGTTTAACGGCATCCCGAAATCTGCACAGTTTTATTTTCGGAAATTATATCTTTCCCCTTCGGTCCAAGGTTTAGCCCGTGATCAAAGGCGATAACGTTGCTATATATAGAGAAACGCTCCAAGTGTCAGGTGTCAGGTATCATTAGACATTTTTCAACTTGACGAGGTCCTAACGGTTCATCTTCCTCCGATTCTACACACAATTGACCCCCAGGCATAAATTGAATTCGCATCGTCACAATTGACCTCCGCTTAAGGACAAACGAGTCAGAGGCCAAACGAGGCTCGAACCATTCTTCAATCGATCACTACATTTCACTGAGAATTCAATCGAAATTACTGTATGCACTGGCGTATCTACTCAATCAATACTTTTGGTTTGTAATCACTTGACAATGCTCATGCCGGTGCAAGCTTGTCCACCAAAATCTAAATGTTATTCACCCAAAAATCAGTATAGAAAACCGAACGATGATCAAAGTCGAAACACTGTTTATTTAGTACAAAACGGATCAATTATATTTTGACACAAACCGCCAGCACACATTCGGTCGAACGAGCAATTTCATTCCGAAGTTGTCGCTTCGTCATATCCGCTGTTGGTTTTTAACTGTAAATCGTGACTGATTGATCGTACCAATTTGTTTTGAACTTTGAACATCGCCGACTCGGTTTACAGTTGATTTTTCATACGTTTCGATAGTGATCTATGTGTTGCTTGTGTGTGTCTGTGTGTGTATGTGTCTGTCTGTCTTGTGAGTTCGTTAAAACAGCAAGTCGGCTCGGCAGATTCTTCCAAGATGTAGTGGACGGAAGTGGAGCCTCGTGCTCGCTTGTGTGCGTACGACGAAGAATGTCTCATTACGCAAAGGTCTTTTTTATGCATAATGGATGTGGCAAACGGAGTGCCAGTTAGGTGACACTACTCGAACAGCACGTGCAGAGACGAGACACTAAAAGACAAGAATTACATACACACAAGGCCCTCACATATGTAACGAGGAACTTGACTCGTAACTATATGCGATACGTGTTCACAAGGACCTCTATTTTCGTAATGGATGCGCGACCGGTCCTCGCGGTGCACTTGTTAATGCGGAACGTTTCGTCGGCGTTTAGTTTTTCCGATTCTACGCATCTCTGCGAAATTCCGGAATCGCCCGGCCGCTGTCCTCACATAACGAAAAAATTTATCGACGTTGCCTTTATTTTATGTTACGAAAACAGAGTGTCGTTAGCTTGGTCGGTTTTTTGCGCTTTCCTCAGTTCCGACTGATAATTCCAGCTCTTCTTTCAACATCTCGGTATCTGGGTCGATATTTTTTTTGGATTCTCATTTTCGGAGCTTCTCCTTCGGTAATATTCGTTGTCGATTTCGATGGAAATTGCCTCTTGATGGTTATCGAGAAATACTCAATTTTCATGATTTCTTGGCAAGTTTTTTTTGTCAATTTTGGAGGAATCTTGGTCTTGATACTATTCGAGTGGAAAAAACACGTGCCATGCGTGCCAGGATATGGCTTACGGTAAATATTCGTGACTCGACGACGACGACGACGACGACGACGACTGTGCAACGCGGAATAAAATAGTATTAAGAATATTTCATATATCGTAGTCACGTAAATCTCATAAGCTCGAACGAAAAGAATCTTCTTGATATTTATACAGGCCTCGTAATGAATTCTTCAATTCCAAGTGAGAGCTTATCTTGGGCGCGTGCGGTTCGTGACCGCGATGAAAAGAAATCGACCATTTCCCCTTAAACTTGAGAACGCATTTGAGCTCATATCGCACGAGCTGCAGTTGGACTTATAAGAAATATCAATGTATTTTTATACACGCTGCTTCGTCAATGAAGAAATCAACTTGTCGGAAAGAGAAAAATGGGCTCTCGCTTCTCTTGATTTCGAGGGTACAGCACAAAAGAAATCTACCGTTTTTTTTTATTTTCTTTATTACAGATGGCGCCAACTTGCCAACGTCGAAGAATAATTATATTCCAAGGCCACGTCACGTCTCGTTAAGCTTTCCTGTAGGTTATGAATTTGGTAGAACGGTACGAGAGCTATTCGCTCTGGGCATTAGAATGAAAAAAATATTGTTCAAGTGAAGAACCAGTCACGATCTTTCCTACTGTGTCACTCCCCACCCTCCAGTCGCATTCTCAAGCCCTCGATAAATAATCCTAACCTCGTTGTTATGGACAAGTGCCCCTCACGAACTCCTGCCTTTTTATTATTCCATATTCGAGCCGATATACTTGACTCGACCTCATATACACGCCCATCTTACTTATCCACGTAATCTTCGAGCTCTCTCTCGCTCTCCCTCTCTCCCGTTCATTCTATCGATCGTTATACACTCTCGACATATCTCAGCAACTTAATTCGATGGTTAACCTCGATCTTTGCAGGATCTTAGGATAAAGTTTGATATCGAGAAAAAAACGAGTTCTTAAATCTTGGCGCTCGAGAAGCTAAACAAATATTTGCTCGGCCTCGTATTTTTTTTTTTTAATCCGATTACGTGCGAACATATTTTTGAAAATCTCGCAGTTTCTCAATGACAATGTGTATATCGTTTGGTTTATTTCGTATTTTTCATTGACGTTTGAATTGCAGTCGGTGAACCGCACCAACAGGAGTCAAAATAATCAGGAACAGAATTTTCATGGAAATTGTGTAGAAAAATCGTTTTCTTGGGGGCTATGAACCCTCGTACATATAAACATCTATATACACGCGTTCTGACATTGTGAAACCTTATTCTCAAACTAATTTTCACTCGTAGCTCGTTAACCACCATCTAAAATTGTGGGATCTCATAAGCATGATCCACATATACATTGTAGATTATGCAGTAAAATCATAAAGCTCTTGTAACTCCTCGATGTGTAGGTGTACGTATGCGCGCTATGGTTAAAAGGGCGTTGATGTTAAACTCGAGTTCTCACGCCACGGGGGTTTCCGCGAGAAAGGAAGCGCGCTTCCACGTCGTAATCAACTCGTATGCAAGACTCACGTGTCTTGGTCCCGAGTATTAGCGAGCTATTATTAAACATTCCCAGAATAATGATGAAATTCTTTTTTTTTTTTCTTCTAACGTTTCCGAAATTTTAATTGCTTCGAAAATTCATCGAATTTCGTTCCAAATACGACAAGATTCAGGCATTTCCATTTATCTAATGAAAACTCTTTGGAATTGTAAACAATTTTTGTCTCCTCTTTTTTTTTGCCAATTGTGTTCGCGCGGCAGACGTCTAGCTTGTGGCACGAGTTCACATCGGAACTCGATCTCGTCTAGCTCACTCGAGAGAGAGAGGATGTGTCGTACACTCACTTACACATATACACAACACGAGTGTTGTTTCTGGCAGGACGAGTTGCGACACTGAGGATACGTACAGTTTGTGGATCCCGCTGGATGCTGCGCCGAGGGCGAGTCTTTCTCTCTTCGTCTCTCTTTCCCTCTGTCTCATGCTCCTGCTTCTACTTCCAATCTTGTGTGTGAAACCGGTGCTCGTGATACAGAAATCGGTTTTGTACATACACACATTCTCTACTCAGTCTCATACATCGTCATATTTTTGTCGAAGCCTTGCGTGCANCTGGCAGGACGAGTTGCGACACTGAGGATACGTACAGTTTGTGGATCCCGCTGGATGCTGCGCCGAGGGCGAGTCTTTCTCTCTTCGTCTCTCTTTCCCTCTGTCTCATGCTCCTGCTTCTACTTCCAATCTTGTGTGTGAAACCGGTGCTCGTGATACAGAAATCGGTTTTGCACATACACACATTCTCTACTCAGTCATATACATCGTCATATTTTTGTCGAAGCCTTGCGCGCATTTAGCATTGGGAAAAAAATGAATTTGAAAATAAATTTTTTTTTTCCATTTCTTCTCCCTTTATCAGGTATTTCTGAAAATTTCACGAGAACCATCGAATCTCGAGACGGAAACTCGAACATACGAGATGAGTATGGAAACGTGCCGCACGCTCCCTTTTGAATCGACCGCGATACGTTTTCGTACGTATACACCGAACAAGCAGCTTTTTCAATGCTCACCAAATCCCCGTATATAATGCACACACATGGGGGTAGACGTTTAGCCGTGTGAGGAAAGCCCATGTGAGGAAACCACGAGCAGAAACAGCAGCAGAGCAGGAGCAAAAGAGTGGCGCACGATAGTCGCGGCGGCGACGAGACGCGTGGGACTCGCTGTCCGCGATGCTCACCACGCGGGCAATTCTACCATTGCACATCTTATATACATACATATATTTATATTTAGTGTGCGGTACGAGCAAGCTTTTCTCACAGACGGAAGAGACTCCTGGCACATCAGTTCGTTGCCCAGAGCCAGAGGCAGCAGGGCAACTCCTATACACACTCTCTTTCCCTCTCAATATGTGTTTCTTATTTTTCTCTATTCCTCAGACCTTCGGGCACTTCCCCGCGGTACGTAAGATAGCCCGAACGGACGGATATAGAAAGAGTTGTTGTACAGGTTCCCCATGAAATATTTCCCGTCCAATTAACCGAGATATTTCACACATATTACGTGGCAGAACAAAAAAAGCGAATTATTGAAAAATCTAGTCAATCGTTTTCAATCATTCCGCAATTTTCCAAAATTCTCCCATCGTGTTCAATCCTCAATACTTTAATCTCCGATGCATGCATGTCCTGGAAATTTTTATTACCAAGTTAATTCTTATAAAATAACCGTTGAATGCCCATTTAGGACTATCTGCGATCTGGCTATTCCGTTTTTTACGTTCTAGTGATCACTAACTATTTAACCAATACTCATGAACACACACAACCGTAAATGCACGTAATTACGAATGTTTGGCTGATTATAACCAAGTGCCGCAGCCAGACGCGATGCTCTAATGCAAGTCTAACGGCGTTGTACGTACATGCCTGTGTGTGTGTGTTGAAGTTTCTACTTAATGTCTAATACGTAACGGAGTAATTTCCGATTGGCTGTGTGGCAATTTAACATACTCAATGTGTCCGTGCGTACGTGTGTTTGTGGTTATGTGTATGTATATTTTTGCTGTTTGCAACACGTCGCAAGAGTAGCACACTTGGCGTTATAGTTTGTACCTCCGTGTTCATTTTCGCGAGGGCCTCGCCCATGGACACGCTCCGATTGTTTTTCAACTAGATTCGCTCCTGCTCGCATGCCTTTTATCCTTTGACGTTACATTACGTGTACATATAATTTTGCGTTAATTACTTCAACCTGTATTGTGGTTAACGTTTCGTTATAAAAGGGACGCGAAAGACCGCGAAGATCCGAACAGCCTCGACCGCTGCTTATCCGCTCTCGTTGCGCTACACTCTTTTAATCGCTATACACACTCGACTTTACACAGTTTCGCCCATTATTCTGCCACTTTTTTTTTCTTACGGTTATATCGCTTTTTTAATACGTCTCGTCCTCGTTTCGTCGATCGCGTCCGTTAGAAAACAATTACGTGGTTTTCTTTTTTTTTTTCTTCAAAAAACCCTCGAAATGCCTTTTAACGACGATTCTTGAAACTTTCAGCATTTTTGACGGTTTTTTTTTCGTTCATTATTGCTGAATCAATTTTTTCGAATCTCCGGAGCTGGCATCTCATTGATACTCGCTCAGCCGATCAGCAATATCGCCGCGACGAAAAATGATGACATTCCGCCTCGGAAATTTGGCCTTTGTAATGCAAGACAAAAGAATAATGCTGACGAGTTTTTTTTATTTGAAATTTTGTCGAATCGTCGAGCCAGATCCGATACCGCGTCGAATGGCCGAGTTACGAGTCCGGAAGTTCAATTGTGCGATGTGCATATTATGTGACGCTGCGGAACGCTATGCAGACATTACACATACCATTTATACTCGAATGCTCCATGCATGGAATCGCTTTAATGTCTATACATATGCCGTTGTACTTTTTAAGTCATATGCGCGAGCCATGCAAGACCGGAAATCGTTTCTGGCCGGACGGAAGCTCCGTTTAACGGAGCGTGATACGCGTTTCGCCATATTCGATGGAACGACAATCGGGTGATCATTTTTTTCAAGCAATTTTCCATTTCACTGTATTGTCCTCGTTGACATAAAAGAGGTCGAATCTTTGCTGACGAGGCGCTATTTTCTCAACGGCTTTTCGACTACCATTACCCTTTCCAATCCTATTATAAGGTTCCCCAAAAAAATGGAATAATTTGCCATCGTTATAAAAAGTTTCTACAAAATTTATTGAAAAAAAAATCACTTTTCCAATGAAATCCGAATTCTCGCAATAAAAATGGGTGGTAGGTCCGCTGCTGCATGATGGCGGGTGGATAAAATGCACTCTGGGTCAAATTGACCCAGTCGTTAACATATCTTTAGGCGTCTCCCGTAACCAATATCGTCGATCGGATCCACAATAAAATTGGAAACAAATGGCATTACGATTTATGTGATTCCTTCGTCAATTGCAGAGTGGGTTAACGTACTTTCGAGGCTCTCAAACCTCCTCATCCTCCTCCTCCTCCTCGCTCAATCGTTTTCTCTCACTCTTTCTCGCGTGTTTGGTTACACGTAATTTTCGTTTTTTTTCTTCTCTTTATTTTTTTCTTCCCACGAGTCGATGAATCAACGAGAGCCAGAGCATCAGCGGCAGGATGAGGCAAGAGGATCGTTTTAATACCACCTGCGTATACAAAGTTTTACAATCTTTCATATACACGCGCACACACAATGACGCGCGTTACACACGATGGTTTAACTGACTTGTTCCTCCTTCACGTAAATACGATACACGTAACTCGGCTTTTCCTACAACGTCTCTGATAATAATATTAATAACACAATTAGGCTTCTAATTGCCTCTCCCGACTCTTTGTCTACTTGTAACTTCTTCTTCTTCTTCCTCAACTTTGTACCTTTTTTTCTCTTCTCCCATAAATACACGTGAACACATTCGGTTCTCTACAAATATGAATCCAAAATAATTCTTTTTTATAAATGAATAAGAAAAATTGATAAAAAAATCAACGCAACTAAAATTCAAGGCTGCATCGGATTTTACAAATATTTAGAAAGATATATCCGGAGCGACCGAAACGTCGATGTAACTCGAAAAATATCGTTTTCGATTGATTACAAAAATATTGAGAAGTTTGGGAATTTTATTTTCGAATTATCCTTGCGTTTAAAAAAATTGACAAACTTTGATTACGCAGTTAGACTACGCATCCCTGAGCATTGTTCGGGTTCCTGTGTTTCGTTAAATACCAACATATGAATATATACGCGAGCGCACTGTACTTGGAAGCTTTTGTACGATCTACCGCGTGTGTCTATAAAATAATGATGATCCATTCAGAAGTTGCTCTCCTGCATGTGTACGATACAGCAGAGAACATACGTACACACCGGGAGCTAATGAACCTTTCAAACGATGAAAGGGCGCGACTGGCACTTCTCCATTCTCTCGCTGTCTGCATCGATGTTGTTGTGGTTGTCATTTTTTTTTCTCTTTTTTTTTTCAATCCTTTTTTCGTTCTTCATGCTTGGATGATCGGAATGCGTCGGGGGGTCCAAAAACGAGTTTATGATGAACACGGGACAGTAGCTCACATTTTTCTCTCCACCTCTTTATTCCCCTCCTTATTCTCTTTTTTTTTCTTTGGAATTGTTTTTCATTGAGATACCGCGAGTAGTAGACACAAATTTGACACGAGATAACGACGTTTATGATGACACGAGTGTCTACGTCGATCGCTGCACGATTGCCAAGGCCGTCACACACACGATGCATACATACATTATTGAATTTCTTTTTCCTCTCCGATTCAATGCACCCAACCTTTCTATCGAAACCGCATTTTTTTCAATCCACTTGCATCCATTCTAATCGACAATTTATTAATATTTTGAATTTTTTTCTCTTTGCAGGCTACGAGAAAGATTTCAAAGTGTGGATACTTGTTCGTCGCGCCTGGCTGGGATTTTTCCAATCCTCTCAATCGAACCAAGGTACGCCAATCATCATTATTAATTTTATTATTATTTATCGCTATTATTATTATTATTATTATTATTATCATCATTGTCGTCGTTGATTGCTTTATTTATCGCACGATGAGAAGGCCAATTCTCTCGGTACGAGATACCGATTTCACCGATCATTAGAGAAACAATAATAAATAAGTGCGTTGGTCTCAGCGTTCTCTGTCTCTCGCTATACCGTGATTTTTCTAAGCTTGTATTTGACACACGTGCTTGGGATCCAGCAACTTACAACTTTAACGTTCTTACACTGCGCGCCGCTCGGGAAAAGTTGGAAAGCGTTCAGCCACGCATTATTGCATACACGCGCGTATTTGCTTTAGTCTCGTGAGCACACGGACGCGTGTATACATCGAATGTATTAGTTTCTTGTTTTTGTTTCTGTCATTTATTTTTTTTTCTTTTTTCGAGAAACGCACAAGGCGTGGCATTACCTCGTGGCTAGCGTAGACTCTCTCTCCGTAATATGCGCTCTTTGTCACTGATATATCTTTCACTTTGTACACACCGGTACATAGACCGACACAAACGAATGTGCTTGTGACACACGCAGAAAAATAGGCGACCACGCTTAATCCCATAGCTCCGTGTGTTGGAGAAAAAAATATTGAAGGAAAGAAGAAAAGAACAAAGAAGAAATATGTGCGTGGGAAAGAACCGCGCGCGCGCGCGTGAAACACTTTTGTCTCGCGATGAAAAATTTTGATTGGTATATCCGGCCCCGATGAGGCTCTCGCGAGAAACCTCTACGCAAACCTTATTGGGTGATGGATACTTCTGAATATTCAGTTTTTTGCCTTTGGCGCTGCATCGTTGCTGCGTTGCGAAGAGTTGAGGCTTCGAGTCATCGATCTTATGGGATTTTCATGGGGGTCAAGATTTGCGTTACTAATAGCTTTTTTTTTTTCTTTCGTTTTGAATCAGAATTGTTCGGGTTCTCGTGTCCGAAATAAATTCTTCTTCATTTCCAAGTTGAAATTGTCATTTTGATTATAAATTTAGCGCCTACTATATATTTGGAAAGAAGGAGGTTATGAAAAAATTAACGAGAATGCCGAGAAATAAAATAGTTGTAAACTTTCGTGAAACGTGATTCGAGAAATCGTCGGAGCATGGCGCGTATACCGGAATAAGGAGAAAATTGATAGATAGCATTCGGTGGTATTATTACTCACAGTAATTTTCTTCTTAACGTGAAAGTTGGAGATTTTCTTTCGACGGCGGTTGTGCGCCTCCCTCGAAATTTTTCTCGCAGACAACTATACGCTACCGAGAGCTCGACGTGTATCATTTCAGTCAAACATTTTAATGATCATTCAGTGTTTTTTCCATCCTTGGAGAATCGAAAAAAAATAAAAACGCAGCGTACGTGATTCAATAAAAATTTATGAGCTCGCTGCGCGAGAATCAAAACTTTTCTTCTCATGAATATTTTCGTATATACGAGCCTCTTCGAGCTGTTGACCCACAGACGAAAGTGGCCAAACGTTAAGACCTTCGGATCGAAGCATCGAGGTTTTTAATATCGGAAAAAAAATTAAACTTTGCTTTGCAAAAGTTTGAATTCGATGATTCCGCGATCGGCTAATACGCAAAACGTTTAGTCGGCTGCACTCCAAATTGCGAAGGTGCAACATCTGTTTGTCTCCTTCCTCAATTTCTTAATACATTTTCGCGCACCGATCGAATTCCGAATAGTTTCAACAGCAGCCGCCAACAGCTGCGAGTGTTGGTGAAGAACTCTCGGCATTTATCGCACTCTCCCGATATATTTACGATCGTTTACCGTACGTCCATCATCGCGAACAACTGACAGAGCTCTCGCGTGTGCTCGAGGAAAGAGAAAGAGAGATCGCGGATACGGAGCTATTGACGTTTGAAATATTTATTCGGAAGAAAATAACGAACGACAAGAAATCCATTTCAATTCCGCAATGATACGAATACTAATCATCTACGAAAAAATAAAAAATCATAAAATTCAATAATAAAGCTGAATTGCCTTTGAATTAAAATTGCCATAACTTAAAAATTCAACCTCCGTGATTTTTAACGTCCGTTTACCGTCGAAATAAAATATTCTAACGAATTAAAAAATGTTCGCAGTTTCGTAGAAAAAAAAGTTACATCCGTGTACAGAAATGAACGATGTTTCGCGGTCAAAAAACTTGGCGTTATCCAGAAAAAATGACTTTCTATCGAATCGCCATGAAAATGTAATTAAGGAGACTGCTTAATTGCAAATAAAAGGTGATCGAGTTAAAGCCGTGAAAATCTACACGTGAGATTGCGATCGATGCTCGCATTCAATTGCAAATTTGTTCGGAAATATAGTGGGAAAGTAAAAAAAGATAAACGGCAAGAGGAAATAAAATATAATTCAACAAGGAATAATTGTAGATTACATGCAATTTTAAACGATGGAATCTCGCCGGCGGCGCCGTCGGTGTGCCTAAGAAATTCGTGTATCAAGAGTGTGAAAGCACCGATCCTGCAATTGGCCAAACCACGATAGCGTGAAATACCCGACGTTATAGATATAGATATGGATTGTTTGATAAGACTTTGACTGCAACGAATATATATACATACATACTCTATGCGCCATATCCGTGCGTATGTGTGTGTGCATTTTAGAAAGAGATTTAAAACGGATATTATTTGCTCGCGTGAAGGACACAGACCGAGGATAAATAATACGTTTCGTGAATGTTTCATGATGCACCTTGTGATGCTGCGGCGCGGCTTATGGAGAAAATTTCAAACAAGAGGAAAAGAGCGAGTGCGAGCAAGGAAAGAGATAAAAGATTATGGATCGGGCTTTTGCACAGTCAAAGACGATGGATCTTGTTCTTGGAGTGTTTCGATCGAACGAGAGAGTAGAAAGCGGTTCCTCGCTCACTATACATAAATATACATGTCCATGTGAACATATATATGGGGAATTTCATGCCTGATGGGCAATTTCATTATCAAATTATTTTTTATAATCTTCGTTGGCATACTGTCTCGTCGTACAGTCGCAATATCTTCGCCCGAATCTGCAAATAAACTGAATATTGTCGAGCCATGAAATTTATGGGATTTTTATTATTTGCTTGCCCCCCATGGCGTTTTTTTTTCTCTCGTTTTTTGCTTCTATCTGATTGTGCTCGCGAATATGAAACTGGGCAACGTTGACTTGGGGCAATTGAACCGTCATCGTCGAGAAGAATACGTCCGCGGAACCAAGAGAAAAGTCTAAATAGAAGAGAAGAAGACGGGATGAAGAAAAGCCTCGCAAGAGAGCAGCAGGGACGAGGGAGGGAGGCAAAGCCTCGGGCTAAGGTGAAAGTGAATAATTAGAAGGCCGCATTGGCGGTGGGCCGAGGCGGGGACATTGCAGGGCTCTCGCAGTATTTTATATATACGTTTAAATTTTTACGAAATTCGTATGGGGCCTTCAACGCCAAATTCACTACAACTCATCATTTTCAATTACTTTGCTAATTACTTCCGAAATTATTTCCACCGCTGCGGATCATACGAGATTTTGAAAGAACTTTTACATGGAGTCAAAATCCGGGTGCCTGGATTTTTAAATCCACGAAAAAGCGTCGGTTCGAATCATTTTTTTGATTAAATTTCCACACCGACTTTAGGTCGAGGCTCCTTGGAATTTGTTCGTGTCAATTATCATTTTTCTTCTCGTCATATTTATCAAGCAAACCGCTCGCGCCGAAATTCTGAAGATTTCGATTCATTCGCTCTCATTCTCTATATTAGTGCAGTTTAAAATTTGAATAAAATCGTCGAGATGCTACGACGTGCTTTCTGAAAAATGGAAAGAAATGTCGTCAGGGACATCGAAAAGTCGTGGGCTCTTGAAATTTCCTATATATAACGTACCCGCGGAATTTGGCCCGAGGAATTGCAAAGAGAGAGTGAGTGAGTGAGAAAGAACGACGATGAGAGAGAGAGAGAGAGAGAGAGAGAGAGAGAGAAAGAGACAGAAAGAGAGTCAAAGTGAGTGCAGCAAGTGCTGTGACTCTCGCGCGTGATGGCAATTACAATGCCGTATTACCCGACCCGTTAATTGGGTGCACCGAGAGAAACGAGTCGTGACGTTTCTCTCTCTCCTCTCTTTCTCTCTCTCTCCTTCCTTTTCTTTCTCCCGATGCAATGTGCATGACTCTCTGCGATGTCTCCTCCCTAAAAAATAACAATGGGTTCCCTTCGATGGAATTTTATCAGAGCTCGTATAATGACGAAGCTCTATAATCGTGAAAATCATAATCACAATGTGAATAAGAAATTTATATAGTGAGTAATATACATATACTCTTATAATACAGATACATGCAGATGGAGAAAGCGTGAAATCATGAAAATTAGTAATTGACTTTCCAGAGGACGAATTATCCTTTTTATCACAATCACAATAAGAAAATTCATAAAATAGATAAATATTCATAAATGGGTGTTGCATGTCCGGTCGAAAGTTTAGCAAATATTTCATTCGTAATTCAATATGAAGTTTTTTGGTCGAAGGCGATATACGAATACGCAAATTTAAAAAATCTCCTTGAAGATCGCACACCCATCAGAGTCGCTTGATTTTTTTTTTATCCCTCACTGTATATGAAGGATCGAAAGTATTTAGGTTTTTTCTTTATTGCCATGTGGCATATTCGAATAATTGAATTTGTATATACTGAAATCGTATATTACGTCGCACTCGAGAATTTCGAAATGTCAACGTTCGATTCGATCGATCGCTCTTTTGAATCAAAACAATTGACGCAATTGTGAGACAACGAGCCTTATTACCATACCGTCGTACAGCTGCGTTGAGAGAGGGAAGCCTATCGCACTCGGATACATATATATTGAGAAGAATTGATCCAACCAGAAGAAATAAATACAAGAATATGCCTGGAGGCTCGGACGAATCGCAGTAGAGAGAAATGTACTCTCGACCACTGCTGGATTGATAGAAAGAGAACGAGAGAGAGAGAGAGAGGGACAGGAAAAGAGAGAAAGATTTATATGAGACTTCATATCTCGATAGTTTCCGATACGATAGACAGAGAGAAGCAGAGATGATGGTGATGATGATGAAAGCTCTCTCGAAGACTGCTCGATCTCACGGATCGTGAGATATCTCTGAGCAACATCGCGCGCGAGGTGAGAAGAATTCTCAACAATCTGTTGAATTCAAGAGTCCCAGTCGTCCCGTCGTTTTTCGATCTCCTTTCCACTTGTTTTGATCATTCAATTTTTTTACAACCCAACATCGTCTTGACAATTTCTCCATCGAATGATAAAAATACCGACATTTGCATCAGCAGGATGATTATCGAGTATCCGGCGGAGCAACATTTCCGGCGTTGCCGCGGGAGAGTGAAAACCATAAAGAAACAAAGTAAAAATAAAAGTTGTGTAGAACGAAACAAAAGCAAAGAAAAGGCGTTTCTTCCTTGACTCTTTTTGCTCACCAGGTTTTCAGCTCTCCCTGCAAAACGCACTGGTTTGAGATAAAACTAAAAAAAAAAACAAAACGAGCGTGTGCGAGAGAGGGAGACGGAGAGATTTACTTGGTGCAAAGGGAAGGCAGTAAAAATACTCGCGGCCGCCAAAGATGCATTCTTTGCCTTTGGAAATAAAAAAAAATTGAGTTGAAATCCCTTCGGAATAATTCTCTGTTCGTGCAACAAAGTCGAGTGCCCTTCAATCCAGCGTGAAGTATCTTCCCATGGACCCTAACCCATTTATCGCGTTGTTTAGTTAATTTTTTTTTCTCATAGCACAATTTTGACTCCATAAATATGATTTCGACGTATTTGCCAAGAAAAATTAACAGTTCGCCCACCGATATGTACCTTATTTTCGTTCCGAGCTGCGCGAAATGAAATTAACGCATACATTTAAAATTACTGCTTTTTCGTAAACCAGACCATATACATTTACCTCCAGCTCGAAGCGCATATACAACCCGCCGTATACGCTTTATTTCCCGAATGAAAGATTTCCGCGAACCACTTTTCTTCGAGCATTGCTGCACATGTACTTGCATACATAGGATCGCCGATGCGGGGCCAGTAAAATCTATAAATATCCTTACGAAGTGAAGCACGCATACACAAGCGTATAAACATAAATGTACAGATATATATTGTGGCAAACATTCTGATGGATTCTGAGGAGAGCAACTGCGTAAAATTGGTGCGTTTTGTGCGAACTCGTACGAAAGGTAGTGCACCGTGTACTTTCGCCTCGTTTAAAAATCAAACTCTTCGTACAATTTTATTTTTGTGTATGATTGGTCTGTATGTGGGTGCGTATATGTGTGTTTGTGTAGAGTTTTACGTGGTATAGTTTCTCGCGATAATCTCGCTCGCCTCGCCCGGCCTCGGAACAATATCGAATCGCGATCACGCGACAAGAACAGCTCGTGGTGAACGTTGACGTCGTCGACGACGACGACGTCGCTATGCTAATTAGATTTCCACCTGCCACACTCTGTGCACCAACAGGATCACGAGATATCTGTAGGCCACGTGGTGCGAACGCTATACTATTATGTATACCAACAGCTTCCATCTTTGCGAGGTTTTCATCCCAGAAATAATTCTTACGATCGCCACGGAGAATGCGACTGCAGTCTGCACTCGTGGGGTCTTGATGGAAAGATTTCAGGAGGAATTCAATCCCATTTTCTTGATAATTCATTCCGCCGAGTTCTGTGAGCAAATTTTTCGCAAATATTCGTTTCAAACCTCGTAATTAACGAGGCGTCGAAAAGCAGCTACGACAGATTATTATTGCTCTGGAAAAAAATGATAAATAATGCAACAGCGAAAACAAAATCTACTCTGTCGTTCATGCGTGACGTGCCTCACCTTGTATTTCTCTCCCTCTTCTTCGTTATTCCCTGCAATCAGTTCGAGAGAAAATCTCTACAAGTTTTGCGGTTCTCATCGATCATTATCGTCGGCATTCATCAGTGTGTGGCTTTGAAACACTCCAACGGGGTCAGAAATTTGCAAAAAAAAATGAAAAAACAAGAAAAACGAATGATGAGGGAAAAGGAATATATCTTGGAAAAAAATGCAAATGCTCTACTTTGAGGCTCGCTTCGACCCCGTTTATCGTCATTTTCGAAGCAGTATGAATTTATTGCTTGAAAAACTAAATTTTTACACAAAATGAAACGATTGCTGGCTTTTCTTGAATTTCGAAAGAAACCGCGTCGCTCTCGCTGTTCTCCATAAAGATTTTCATTGTCCTGAGACTCTCGTGAAGATTATGCAAGTCTCTTGATATTTTTAATAACGTAAGTGTACACGGATGTACGACAATTATCAAGGAGACAAGAGAAAACACTGTGTTTCCTTTTTGTTCCTCTAACTATGCTGAGAACGGAGGCAAAATACTCGCTCGCTGTTCTAATTGATGCGTAATATTAAATTACACATATTTCATACATATGCGTAAGAGTGACCGCAGAATTATGAAAAATAATGGAGCTGAATATGTTGCGGGGCAATAGAACGAGGTCCAACGATGACGAATGTTTCGTAACCCCGTTACATATACATTTCGTTATCGTAACATGCGTTTTTCGTTTATTCATTGTCCTCATTTTCTCGTGGTCCATTTTATCTCATTGTTATCGTTAATATCGCGATCATAATAAATTAAAAACATTGCATCATGCTCGAAATAATGTTCCGAAAACTATATGATTATTATTGAGTTAATGTCATCGCAATTAATATAATTATAATTGAAATTGTGTAATTAATTGAAAAATTGAATAATTGAATGATTTAAAATCGAAATCTATGAAAATTGTTAGTAAAATGTAAATGAAAACTCGGTTATCGCGATGATAAAGTTTGGTCAACAGATAAAAATAGTTTTCAACATGTACAGGGGCGTCTCGCGATAATTCGGAGCTTCAAATTTCATGGGGCGTTTGATACATCGATAGACATGCGTCGAAGTAAATCTAGTCAGTTGCGCTTTTGAACGCGACCGAGGAGTGAACGTTTAGTTACTACAATGAGAATCGTGAAGAGCTTGCTTTTGGTTTTTCTCATTAATAGTGCCGTCGCTGAAGAGGAATGTAAGGACATTGCTTCGAAATCGTTGTTGATGCGTCTTGAAAAACATGTATTTTGTGGTTACGACGATTCCGAATCACCGAACAAAAATTATGGCAATGCCACGGTCGTCGCTATGGGAATGATACCAAGAATGGCCAATTTCGTGAGTATCCGGTAGAAATAATGAAAAGTCGAAACACGAACTATTTTTCATCTCATATCGATTGTTTTTCCATTTAATCTCTTGACAGAACGAAGCGAACGATAATCTGGAAATTCAGGCGGTTGTTTACATGGTAATTACAATAACTGACAATTTTTAATGTTTTTTTTTTTCGTGCAACTTAATTCGATTCGATTGAATAATTAGTTTGGTAAATACGGCATTCGTTAAATAAATTGTTGAAACGCTTTTGTCAACTATTCGTATTCGCTCTGGCAAGACTTGGGCGGACCGTCGACTGAGTTGGGATCCGACGTTGTTCGATAACGCAACCATTCTGCATATTCCGAGTTGGAGAATCTGGAGCCCTGACATTGAGAATCACGGAAAGTGAGTTTGATTGGCAATTTCAAAAGTGAACTTTACAATAATCATACACGATTTTTCTGGCTTCCCTCTTTCTGCGATTTTGCGTTAACGGAAAAAACTCATTCAAGCTGAATAATTTCTCGAGATATTTTATGGAAGAAATCGACGGAAATTGATGTTGATAAATTTTGCCACACGCAGAGGGGGCGGAGATGTAAGCGGGTCTGTTTCTCAATGTGCCGTGCAACACTCTGGGAGAGTGTACTGTCTCCCTATGCTGACTTACACGGTTAGATGTCAAACCGATTTTGCACTTTGGCCTTTCGATCGTCAAAACTGCAGCCTTGTTCTGGGAGCTTGGAGCTATACTGGCGATGAAATACTATTTGACGAAGACATGGAGCCACCGGTACATTGACTCAATTTTCATTAATCGAGTACTCGCCCTTTATTCAACTTGCTCACGGCAATATTATCGAAATATTTTGTCCAGGTCCATATGGATTATTTTTTGATGAAGAACGAGTGGAGAATGGTCGTGACGAGGACAGTTTACGAGAAGAAAATAGTTCGCTTTATCGATAACAAAACTACTTCGACAGTGACTGCTGATTTTATATTGGATCGAGTTAACGATCATTCGAGTACCATTTACGTAACACCTGGAACAAGTAATTTTTTCGTTTTTTTAATCGGTAACCCTTTGAGCCATGTTCATAGAATTTTTTCTACATCGAAAGCTGAAAAAATATTTCGTGCATTAGTTTTTGGTGGAAAAAATGAAACAATTTGTTTGATTTTTTTTATTCATTAACCAGACAATGTGTGTGGCTCGGAGGTTGAAATTTATTGTTTCAATGATATTTTATTTTTGTATACTCGTTTCGCAATTGATTTGCAGTATTGATGTTACTTACGTTGGTTACTTTGTGGCTGGATCCACGATCGATCGAACGTATGTCGCTAGCTTTCGTGAATCTGATTCTCCACATTTTGTGTGTGTCTAATCTCCATTGGGCTTTGCCACACAATGGATCCGCGATCCCTAATATCTGTGAGTAAAGAAAACATTCCATAGAGTTTGATTTTTTTCGTATAAATGGAGAAAAAAATGAGGGGGTAATCGTAGGAAAAGAAATATGACAAGAAATTAATATAAATTTAATTGCAGTGATTTATTACATGAATTCGTTCTTATTGGCGTTTATTGCGCTTCTACTTACGATAATACTGCGTGAAATACAAAATCTGAAACGATCCCCACCGAAGTGGATTTCGGCCACGACAGCTGTTGTCTTACGCAGCAAAATTGGCCAAATATTGCTGCTCACTGTACTCGATCCAAAGGCATCGGCTGGTATTGAGTTTGAAGCTGAAGACACGAGTGATCTCGTCAGTACCGACCGAAAGGAACCAGCCTGGGGTTACCTGTCCATTCTGATTGGTTGGATCTCATTTCTTATTATATTTTTCGTATACGCTGTGCTGTACGCCGTTTTCATGCCAAACGCAGCCATGAAGGCACCTCTCGAAGAGCGAAAATTCATTCTCATGCGTTAGTAATAAATTTTCATTCTCATTGAACAATTTATTGTGGTCCTCGCAACTGGACCATTCGAGGGCGCGATTATCATTTCACATTCGTGTAATTTTTGGTGTATAAAAAACAATAATTCGCTAGTGTGTTTCGTCACGTCGCCCTTTTCCTCTTTACATTAAAAAATAATGTAAATATTAAAATTTATGACGAATAAACATTGAACTTATAAACTCATTGTCAAGACTCATATGCATATGAATTTCAACACACACGCACACGTATGCAGATGTAGACGCGGTGGAAATAACGTAATCGTGATCCACCACGGCGGTCTTATCGGCAAGGCGGTATATAACTGTACCTGTCCGCAAGCCCGCGTTTTCTTCTGGTGAAGCCACAACCACAATCACGCTTCTCTCTCTCTCTCTCTTTCTCTCTAGCTCTAGCTCTTTTCCTTCCATTCTCCTCTCTTTTCTGTTCTATACCCGACACATAGACGCCTATATCTGTTTCCTTCTCATTCTCTCTCTCTCTCTCTCTCTCTCTCTCTCTCTCTCTCTCTNTCTCTCTCTCTCGGATAGAGATTCGTTGTCGTTGCTGGAAGACGTCGTCTTCGTCGTAGTCGCCGTTGTCGTCGTCGGTGCTGCTCGCGCGCCCAGCAGTCCTCGAGCGGCGCATACCGTACTATTAGCAATTCTACCGTTACGATAAATATATGTGAAGGTACACACCGGAGCGCGGAGTGAGAAGTAAGAGAAACGCATTTTCTATTTTTTCTCATCATTTCTCCCTCCCTCTCTCTCTCTTTCGCTCTCTCACGTTTTGCCGCCTTCGAATTAAGAAAAGTAGATAAACAAAAAAGTACAATATGCTTTGAAATCGTGGCTCCAAAAAAGTGTTTTTCCAGAAAGCAAGAGGCAATGAAAACGTCAAAAATTTCATACTCGATGATTATTTGTGTCTGATTTAATAAAATTCATAAAAAATATGAATTAATAACTCGCGATAAAAATGCGTTTTTCTCACTTGCCGAAATGTTCGGTTCAGCTTTTAAATAAATTCTGCTGTTCTAGCTGCCGCTCAAAGTGAATCGGTATAAATATACAATGCCACGTGATGAGCTCAAGTTTACAGAATGCATATCCCTGGGCGTTCATTATGAAAATGGAGAATAGTCCGAAAGAGCCAATGTCTCGTAATAATCTTTCGTGCACGCACTCTCTAATGCACATACATATTCATTAATATCTGGGCCCGTGTGTGTATGTCTGAGAGCGAGAGAGAGAGAAGAAGAGAGAAAAAGGGAAAAAATGTAGAAGAACTTTCAGAGGCGCTCACCCTTCGATGAATATTTTCCATCTCTTATTTTTTATTCATCTCATCTCTGTCTCCTTTTCGTCTCTCTCCGCCTCTCTCTCTCGCTCGCGGACAAAGATTACCGCCGTAAGATTAGAGGAAAGAAGGATCGCAAGGCGAGAGACGAGGAAGCCTTGCGAAGGAAAGGAAAAGGAACGAAGAAGCGATATACGGAACCTTTCATGTAGGACTGACCTATCCACCATGTGAATTTATTCAATGAAAAAATGGCTTCTGGAAAATCTCCCTGATTTCGGAAAAGTGATCTTGCAGCCATAGAAACTATGGGGAGTTGATAAGAACTCTTTGGTCCCGCGTTGAAAATCGGAATGAATGGAGACATAGATTTGGGAGGAATCGGCAAGTTTATCGAATCGCGAAATAACTGGTGAATACGTCAGGTCACTGAGAAATTTACGTGAATAATCGACATTTTTTTTTTCCGTTCAGTTACCGAAGAATTTGCATTTCTGCGATGCAGATTTTTCGTCGCGTACAAATAGAAAAAAAAGTATGAAAAAAAGGCTGTTAACTTCTATACGATTCTCGATGGTACGCCCCATACGCGGATAGATATCTGTATACATGGGAGTTAACTATAAGCGAAGAAGGAAGGAGAGCCTAGGTGCCCGCGAGGAAATATTTTCTTAACTATCGGTGAGTCTCGATCGACCCGGAAACGACGTTGCGGTATTTCCTGGAAACTCCGGGGTCCCCCCGAAGCCAAAGAGAAACAAGAGTGCATCTTATGGGGTGGTATTAGTACTCGCTCCTATATCTATAATGCGCAGACTCGAAAGATGCACACTTTCAGGCTGCATTTCAAGTTTCATAGTAATTCTCAATTCCATCTCCATCAGTAACTTTTTTTTTAATCCTCTTTTCTTCTACGGCACGCACGTATGGGGTCCCGCGTGCCAACAGAGTCAACGGAAAATTTCAAACACAGAATGACAAAAATTCTCATTTTTTCAAAGTATAGAGCGCGCTACGCCGTTTCGGTTTTTGCAGATTTCATTTTCTGTTTGTTAAATATGTTTCGAACGCATTGACGAATAGAAAGATTTGAGCGCGGAAGTCGATACGGTGATCGGAAAATGAGACCAATGGTAATTTTTTTTTCTAAATTTTTTCCTTGAATTTGACGATATTCTTTGCGACGCTTGAAACTACTTTTGGAGTGTAAATCTCGTCTTCCTAGTGTCAGTTCTCACGGAATCGCCTGTATATGTATGTCAGGCTTTTCTTTGGCCTGCATTTTTTTCTTCGAAGAAGATAGAGCTCTTTATGAATGCTGTAATGTTTATGTTTCTACAACTTTTAATTATAGAGCACGCATTCCGAGATTTAATATTTACGTGCGTTTTTGTTGTTGTTGTTGCTACGCTTTCAAAGTTTCTTAGTATGAAGAAGAGACAAATGGTCGAACCGGTGAGTTTAATAACTGCGGAAAGGGAGTGTCCGAGTAAAACATTGTTGGAAAAATTGTCGAAGGAATTCAGGGCGGAATAGAGAAACGCTGAGCAAAAGTTACGAGTCTTAGAGTTGAGAAAAATTCAATTTTCGTCATGATGGAATGCAAAGAAAATTACTTAATTCGATTACGATTGTTTGGGAAATTCAACGAAATTCATTTATCCAGAATTAATTATTACCGATTGAATAGTTATTTAAAAAAAATAGCTTTCGATCTTTGACGAATCAATTAATTGTGGTGATTATTATTTCCCTGTCATTGAAATTGTCATATGAAATCGATTGAATAAGAAAAAGAAATGGGAACGTATGTATTCGGTTCGCCAAAATCGAATGAATCAAAGGACATTGAAACAAATAAAATAAATAAATAATAACACCACTGCTGGAGCAGTATTAATCTCTCATGAGAGACAGGAGAGATCATTAATTTTCCTGGAATATATATAACTCAAACGCCGGTTTGGTATTCGCGAGTATCACGTTGAGTGTGTGTTCGCCATCAGGGAATCTCTCTCTCTCTCTCTCTCTCTCTCTTGCTCCCTCTTTCTCTGTTTGCTCTTCTCTCGATGGGCAAAGCAACCAAGCCCTGGCTCGTTTGATTAATCGTTCGTGCATATGGTGGTAGGAAAAGAGAGAAGAGACCCGTGTCGATCGCCAACGATGACGTGACACTTGACGTGACGTAGTGCTCAATGTGCACTCGCCGTGCAACTGCATATCGAAATAACATACCTACTGTACAGGCGGTTCGGTCTTAAATCAACGCACCGTTACGTTCATTGATAAAAAAAGTATTTCATTAATAAAAAAATATGAAATTTATGATAATAATAACTTTTATTATTATTTATACTAGACGGACTGGAATTGTGAGGGAAAAGGAGGCGGAAAAGAGGGAGAGCGAGAGTGCAAGGTTTGCAGGTGCCGCGCGTGATTTTCTTCAGTCTCATCTTCTTCTCGCTCTCTCTCTCCCTCCTTTCTCTGTTGGTGCTCGCTTCCTCGAGGACGAGGAAGTCGGTGCATTCAGCAACGGAGATTCCATTAAGAGAAACAAAAAAAAACTATGCTCATACAAATTAACGAAGGAGTTTATTAACGAAAACGAATGGAACAATTGATTGGATTTTTAATTGGAAGCGCCTCGTTGAGAGAACCGCGAAACGGACAGATTTGTCCGTTTTTCTTAACATCTCTCTTTTCTCGTTTTTTTTCTGCGTATACATTTGTCGCGAGGTTCGCGAAAGCTGAAGAGACTGTCCGCGGGTCTCCTGTCGTGGTGATGGTTGCGATGATTGTATGCTAGTGGTGGTGCTGCTGCCGCGCTGGTAGGACTCTCGGTGTTGGCGTGGCGCGCGGTGTGTTACGGTAGGTTATGCCTTGCATTCCATCCTCGGTCGACGAACCGAGACGAACCACCGACCCACCACCAGTAGAACCAACCACACGACATACACACACACATCAATATACAAATATATAAATATGGACATATTCACATATTTATCTACAGGAAAAAAGTGGAATAAATTTGTTTTTTTACAATTCGATAACTTTTTACGAAAAAAAAAAAAAATTATTTTCATTTTTGTCGAAATTACTTTTCACCTTCCGTTCCTTCTTCGTTCTTCTCAAACTACTTGTTACTTGCATCATTTTTTTTCGAGCATATTTCGTCGAGCCAAACTGTGCCTGATTTTATTATCGCGCGTTTCTCTGTCTCTCTCACTGACACTCACGACGTTATCGTCGTCGTGGTTACCCTCCGGTTATAATACGATGGATAGTGCAACCATAACATCTAAACTTTATACCATTTTATATACATACGTATATCGCTTTTCTCGTCCACCAACAACTGACGAGAATAAACAAAACCGAGTCGATCTCGCAATTTAATGGACCCCCAAAGGCTCCTGTACTTTCTCACGCGATTTTGCCATGTCTCGTGAATCTTTTACGTATATATAACAACACGTTTGTCTATGGACATATATATACACGTTGGTATGCTCTTTTTTGTATATACGATGTATCAGAAATATAAGTGTATGCATGTCTGTAGAATGGAATATTTTATCCATTAGATTAGTGGCGTTATGCTGGTACAGACTCAAGTACAATATTTTCGTAACTGCTTTTAGTGTCTCGACAACTGGTTTTTAATGTTTCCCTTCTCTTCTAACTATTGGAAGTTTTGATATGCAATATTTCTCTCTTACATTCGAACGTGTTACAAAATTCGTTTAGTTTTGATTGATGACGATTGACACGATTCATCGAGGCGTTGTGTCATTTTTGTTTACAGAAAGAGAAGTAAAAAAAATTGCATCATTTCATTTCGGACATTACGATTCTTTTTACTGATTATTCGAATTGCACCATCTATTTTCCAGTCACTCCATACCGATGTATCGCATTTTTTTAATTTATACGTGAAGAAAAAATCAAACGTTTCTGTACAGAATAAAAAATGTCAAATGGCGACGAAAATTTGTCACGTTCGTTGGACTGGACAGCGAGTTGAAATCACGTTGCCAATGAGAAAGACAGAGAGGTAGAGGTGACAGAGAGCGGGAGAGGGTTGCAGAGATGGACAGTATTGTGGTAGAACGCCATGAGTTCACTTTCTAATTCCTCTCGTACACGGTTCACGTATATATCATGGAGGAGGAGTAACTGGCCCCAGGATCGAGAATTCGCAATGGACTTTTATGCCATGGCTGTATAGTAAAGAGTATGTGATATGCATGAGAATAAAAAGAATTGAATAAAATAAAAAGGTATAGATATATATTCGTACCCTTTGAAAGATCGTGTCCAATCTTCCGATACCGCTGGGTGGTAGAAAAAATAATCTCACACGATATTGTACAAAGGTGAACATTCTCATTACTGACCCCTTAAAAACGATTGCCCAATATCATAGAAATAAATTATTCGACTGCGATGATTTCTAATTTATTTTCAAATTAAATCTTGTCTCATTTTTTTTCTCATTATATAAAAAATGTCGAAACACAACTATGACTGTGGTCAGATTTCTTCTTGTTTCTAATATTGTAACAGCGTGTTTTACGTAATCGGGGTTTATGTTGTTGTAGGATATAAAAATGTGAATAAAAAATGTGAAAAAAAAACCGCGTACATAGGTTCATGAGAGATCGGAGAAACTTTAAGGAGGATGCGAGCAACGCGAGGGTCCTTTGACCTCTTCTTCAGCAATAACTCGCCATGGAGAATCTCTACTCTCTCAATAGTATTTTTATAAAACGATTTTACGTAAGACTCGTAGAACAGAGAGAGAGAGCGAGCGGGAGAGAGAGAGAGAAAGAAACGAGAGAGGGGGGGGGAGGGTGATCTTGTGTCTATATAGCTTCCATTCGCCTCGGAGTAACGATGGAAAATATTCAATATCTGTGTGTTTATGTGCATGTAAGTAAGATACATACTCGAAAACATTCGGTATGAACGTCGATGTATACATATATCGAAGCAAATCGCTCCAGCACGACCGAGGAGGCCGTTCGCTTCGAGAGTGTGTCAGCAGTGGCTTATCTCCTTANAGTAACGATGGAAAATATTCAATATCTGTGTGTTTATGTGCATGTAAGCAAGATACATTCTCGAAAACATTCGGTATGAACGTCGATGTATACATATATCGAAGCAAATCGCTCCAGCACGACCGAGGAGGCCGTTCGCTTCGAGAGTGTGTCAGCAGTGGCTTATCTCCTTATAATCCATTTATATAAATACATATTTTTATGTAAATAATCCTTTTGAACATTAAAAACAATTTAATTATTTCTGTTTCAATGTAAATGGCTCGAAAAAAAAAAAATGCCCACGAGTAAAAATCTTTTTCTTCCCTCTCGAAGAGCCTGTATACGTTTTCAATTTTTTATATGTATCTATATTTGTTTGTACACGTGCGTATGTCGAGGGATCCGTTTTTTATCGTTGTCGACGTGGAAGGTTTTTTTTTCTTTCGTCCTTCCTGCTGATGCTGGCGAGAAATAATATATAGGTCTCTTGGACGTGGTCCAGTATCACAGGTGTCCCTCCCGTACATTTGTATCTCGATTTTTTTTTTTATGTGTCAATCGACGCCTATAAAGAATTTTTCGTATCCATATATATAAATGGCATGTATTTATTTATACAAAATATAGAACGAACCGTGGGCGTGCGTTATCTGCTATGGCCTCGTTTAATTTATTGAACACGCGAGAAGCTGAGCACGCCGAATCGCACAGGACAACCTGCTGCTGCACTCTCGTGCGTACGTTCTTCTTCGTTGTTGTTTTTTTTTTTTTTTTTTTCATCAAATTTTTTTATTCCCCAGTTTTATTTGATCGGGTTTTTTTCGGTTCAACTCGTTTGCCGAGATTGTTTTTTTCTCTCTCCCTTGGAGACAAGCTTTTAATACTGTCCCACCGAGACGTTTGGGCTTCCGAAGGTTTATTATAAACAGCTCATCGCACAAATATGCAACTTATAACCGGATTACTCAGTTTCGTAGAACGAGGCGAATAATCGTTTTTGACCAGCATTTTTTAACGGAATCTCTTTTAGTATTTTATCGAGAAAAAAAAGTTTTCTGGTCGCGATTTATTACAGATTCGTATTTTTTTCTTTTTCTTTTCCGTGGATTACTCTCCTTTCCTAAAAATCGCATCACCATCATTGTATTAAGAACGTTAAGAAAAATGAAATGTAATATCGCTCGCGCATAGACGAATATGTCTTTGCGATTATGAGACAAGAGTCAAGAACAAAGTTGAAAATAAGAGAAGAGGACGCCGCGAGAGGAATGAGTAGAGAATACGAGGTTGACGGGATGCTACAAGACTATACGCGCCTCATGCTAATTTCTCATACTCCTCTCGTCGTTCATACAACAGTACATTACACCAACGGATATATCTCGTGTGTATACATATACATGTATACATTACACTCTTGTATATATCAGGACATTATGAATATACGTACAAGCATGTATATTTAACTGAACTATTCGCGTATAACTTAAGCTGCCATGCCAATTTCATGGTTCGTTCGTCATTGACGAACATTCCGTGAGATTCGTTTTTATATGCTGTCGTTGCCAACGGTCATTTTCCCTCGCTCTTCTTCCATATCTCTCCTTGCATGGCAGAGTAAAAAAAAAAGAATCGCGGCGCGTCGAGTTTGTTGAAATTTTTCATGAAAAAGTACGAAAATCGAAATTTTCGTTGCATTTGCCAATTTTGTTCATTATCAAGTAAAAAATGGTTTTTCTTTTTTTTGTGCTTTTCGAAAACGTCGATGCGAGACAAGCTGCTGAGCCTCAGTACTATCCAAAGGTTTTATAATCGAACACGCAACAACAAACGAGTCAAAAGTTATGGAGAAATCGTACAAGGTGAAAATAAGGCGTATCTGCGATAGTTCTCTCTACACACTTTGCTACTTAGCATCGACGTGAATCTCTCTCATGATTCGATTCTATTATATCCGTTGGAACGACCCTGGTTACCCGATAAGCACGATGAAAGACCGGTGCACTACGTAGACCAGAGCGTCCGTTCGTGTACTCGTATGTCCGAGAGAAAAGATAGAGGTCGCTTTCGCGACTCCGCCAAGTCGGATGTCGCCTTATCACTGATAAGCCACAGTTTCGCGCAGTAGCAACTTCTTACGCTCGACTATCTTCCCCGTGAGTGCCAATATGTGTATTGAATAGCAGTAACAATGATTACATTACATCGAGTCGTGAGATTTTTTCTGCTGAGTAAGGATCGTAGATACGTGAAGTTATACTTGGAAGAGTGGAAAAATCTGTTAGTGAGACCCGATTATCGGAACCGCGAAACATAATAGAACGTTGCGATTTCTCTTCCTTTTTCGGAAACGTGTCCTAAACCTCCGGAAATGGTTCGAGTTACTGCAAAAAGCCTCTTTTCCGAATGAAAAGGAAAAACAATTTGATCGACACATCAAAATGTGTAATGGCGTATCCTCTTGGTCGCCTTAGCCGCGAGCGTGCACAGATCTTCTCGCGAGACAACGAGACGTACGTCTCTCACAGAGCGAGGAGCCATGAACTTGCGCCCGGTCATATATAGCAGAGAGACTCACACGCACGGTATTCACGCATGAGGCATAATACAGTCGAGAGTACCTACATATAGAATAAATAGGATTAGCATACAATGAACCGTGAAACGCAGAAGGCTCACAGCTGCGCACCTCCAAGAGCGTCCTCAAAGATCCGAGTCTTCCTTTCAATGTCGTCACTGTAACGTGCGCTGTCCAAATATTAAACGAGAAAAAATCTCTTCGAGACAACTCAGAATTCGGTTTCGATTGCTCGACACTCCAAAACCAACAGAATTTCGGTCAATTACTGACTTCTTTCCCCTCGTCCTTTCTCTCTTTAAACCTTCATCCCAAGTGTATTGATTTTTCTTTCTAAGATTTGTCCAAGTCGGCAAAGACACTGTGGGAAACATACTCGAGACTTTTCGAATAACGGAAAAATTTGTGGGACTCGAAAAAGTACTTAGACTGCCGAGTCGACTGCAATCCCAATCCGCTGCTCTGATCCAAAGAGGGTTGAAGGATGGTAAGAGGTCGAGGAAAAAAAAGGTGGGGCGTAAGATGAGGAAAGAGCTCGCGAAACGTGATGGAATCATGTTGCCGCCTCGGGGTTATCGAGATTTCCGATCGGGCGTGCCCACCGCTTCCAGTCGGGACCCTGGAGACCGTGTGTACATGTGTATAGAATAACAGAGGATGGAAAGAGCCAAGTCTGTCGGTAACTGTTTTAAACGTGCTCCGCGGTACGTTCAAACGCTATCGAATATTTTCAAACTGATTAATAAATATCAATTATCTTTTATATACGAATATAAAAATTTTTATTCTGTAGGAAATGTTAAAGTTGTGAACATAAAAAAATTTTTTGCAATACTCTCTTAGAGGCCAAAAAGGAGCAAGAAGAACGAAGTACTTAGAACTGTAATTTATCATTATTTCAACACGCATATTACAAATGAACGTATACGAGCTATTGGAAATAAATATTCAATAGTAACCGTGTGGGACTGAACAGATCGCGAGTCCCGGTCGGTTCTCGCCCCCACACGCCTCCATCCCCTTTCGTCGTCCACACGCTCTCGTTCGCCACACGAGAAAAGAGATCTCTTCGCCCCGGTGCGTACCTCGAGAATCGATGCTATGCGCATATTGATCATCGGCCATTTATATTCGCATGACTTAATATGACCGATCACTTCGTTCATGTTTTCCGATTTGGCATTGGGTGGCATTACCTTTGTAATAATAGAACCATCCAATCAATAACTGCGTGAAAATAATCTTAAAAAATGAAATTTCAATCGAAACTTTACAATCTTTCGTTAACGATCGTTGTTCATTCATCATTTTATTTTTACAGAGATGGCAGAGACGATGGTTCGTTCTGTACGACGACGGCGAGCTGACTTACTCCGTCGACGAGCACGTAAGTCTTCTTATCGATCTATATTCTCAACCCACAATAAAAATCGCCATAACGCGTTGAAAAAAATCATAAATATACCGATGGTAAAAACTCCTCGGAGCAAAATGAAGCAACGATTAATTGAATTTTCTCTGGGGGAAATCCCTCAGAAGTCCCAAGAAGGGCGAGAGGGACTGAGAACGGAAATCTCGGTTGAACAGTCGACAAATCCGTTTATAGACAGTCTCGTGAGGTTTCTTCATTGATTTCGTGTCGTGTTACCCGATACGAGAGAGATAGACTCGGCCCAACGTTGATACTCGACTAAGCTGACGTTCAGCCCTCGCGGTACACTGAATTACCAATCGTGGAAGGAACAAATTAACAGGTCTAACAGTATCAAGACACTGGAACGACTCCAGCCATGAGTTTCGTAATAATTTCATGTTAATCCGTATGCTTACATGTAGGATGTTAAAAGAAATATTTATTTTATCAATTACACAGGTTTTAATTAATATTCATACAATTAAATTAAACTGATAGAATTTCGTACTTATATGTTGTTTGAATCAAATTTATCAATTATTTATACAATATTTTAAGCAACTCTATTGGATATCTATACGTATGAGAAGATAGGGGAATTAGCATAAACGATTTAACACGGTTTGCCTTGCGTTGACTTCTCTCATTCGCGGCTCTTGTCCTCGGGATAGTTCTCTTCGGGGCAACCGCACCAAGTTGCGTACCTCATAAATCCTCAGCGAGGATGGAAAGAGATTAAAATGTGAATGGGAGAAGGATGCGAAATAACGGTGGAGAGTGGTTAAAGGATGGAGGAGTCGAGATGAAAGGTGGAGGNGGGGGGGGGGGGGGATTCACATGGCGCAAGGATCGACGAGACCGTTGAGAAACGATCGCGATATTAACCCTCCGCTCAGACGAGTCTCTTTCACTAATAGCCGAAGACTAATACCAATAACGTGCCGTATCATAAAATTGCCCTGAAGCTATTTTGCCGATCTCGAAATAGTAATAAAATAAATAAAAAGACAACGCAGTAACTTGCAATATATCCGACTGTGAGCCTCCGGCGGATCTTTTCCTGTCGTAAAATTCGACTGTACGAGAATGCATTTCGTAGTCTAGGGGACCATGGCGTGACAGGGAGAAAAATAATTCTTTCGCGAATTTTAATCTTCTTGTATTTTACTTATGGTTTTTTTTCGAGCCATCGTCCTTGGCTGGAACTCTTAATCCTCGAAATCAATCAAAATCCGAGGATAAGCAGGTTATTTTGTTGGTAATCCGTCTTGCTGGTAGTTAATTTTCAGACAGTCATGAGAGACTTATCGTGGAGTTGAATTCGCAGATGCAGAATGCTGTTTTCTCGTTTACACGATCCCGTGTAATTAGGTGCGTTCAGGGGCGATCCCAGGACTTTCATTCCTCGCACTCTCTCTCTCTCTCTCTCTCTCTCTCTCTCTCTCTCGCTCTCTCGCTCTCTCGCTCTCTCTCGCTTTCTTTCTTTCGCTGGGTAAATTGCTCATATAAACTCTGGTTATGTAAGTATATCACGAGCGGGTATCAAGGGAGCTATAGTAATCCAAGAGCCACGTGCTACCACTCGGTTCATGCTTTTTTTCTCTTTATTTCGTTCTCCTTCTCCCGGCCGCCATCGCACCTGGAGAAATCTCGCACGTGGCAGGTGTCTTGAAGCCCTTAAGCCGGCAAACTCTCAATATTTTATAAGTCCTCCTGTTGCAACAAGATTATACCAGTCTAGCGATCCGGGAGAAAACATCCGTAAGTACACGAGCGAGAAAAGGATCAAGGTTGCAAAACTTATCGGCTGGCAATCCAAGTTAAATGCTGCCTCATCTAATTCCTGGATCGCGTTTCCTGTTACCTTATAGGGAACTCAGCTGTTTGAATCATTCGCTGAGCTGGTGCATGTGAATGTACTTGCCATCCCCAGCCAGAAGTACAGACCTGAAGAAGGAGCGAGGTATATGTTGGAAAGTGCAGAGGGAAAGATCTTGCCGGTAAGACCTTCCCTCTCGCCATCCCGAGCTATCTTCATCGGCCTGGCTACTTTGCTCTCCCTACCGGCTCCTGGATAAGTCGTAAATAGTGCGCTAAGAAGCTCCATGTTGAATATTACCAACGTATTATATATTTACCAGGATATTATGCATTTTTAACCTTGCCAGAGGTTCCCTGCTACACTCGACAAACCGCACACTGCAACGTTAGTTGCCAAATATTCGTTTTTCGGTAGCTGATGAATGGCGACGTTCCAGGACCTGCGGCTGGATCAATAGCAAAGCCTTTTATGTGTACAGGCATAAAAAATATTCCTTCACTTTTGCTCGTTGACGACATTGGGATCGAAAGATCAGCTGAGCCGAGACCAATGATAATTCTTCGTTCTCGATCGTTAGACGCTATTTCTTTCATGCTCACCTCGTTGTTGACTCCGTTAAGCGATAAAATTGGAAGGCCGTGTACTCTAGCAGTCTCATGGACGATTCACTGAAGCGTGCTGCACGCTGACTTTCCGTGTTTCGGGCTGACTAACTGTTGGCTACTCGTGTTGGGTCAACGAGTTCTTCACGGCTACCTCGTTTTGTGGTGAATGTCGTAAAGCCCAGGTACGAATCAACGGAATGTGTGCATAAGAGAAAGACAAAGAATAAAAGGACGAGAAGGAAAACAAAAGGAAAGCGATTAAACGGACTAGGAGATCAAAGGTACAAAAACCATTGAACTCAACGAGCAGCGAAAGAGGCTGGACTAGTTTAGAACCGAGTCTATCTCGAAACAGGTAGTCGAGGAACGCCACCAGCCAGAGGTAGCCCCGGTACCGGGCTCGCGTGATTCTGATTGCAGAGTTGAACAGGTTCAGTACCGAGCCACAAGCTCACTCCGTTTAACGGACATTGGCTGACTACTTTACTCTCCCATGTCTTTTCCAATTTCTCCATACCACGCGGCTAAATCTATGCGATGATGTCCTAGCGGTAAACGCCGTGTATCCACTATTTGTCGAGCCAGCCCAGCTTGTGTCCGACTATCCGGAGATTGTATAGGGAAGTCGCAAGAGGAGTTCGCAATCGAGTAAAGCTTGTAGGCGTGACTCGACTGACTACGATAGAAACTCATGACATTGGTGAATTATGGGATCGGTGGTTAGTGTCTCGAAAAGAAGCTAAAATTTATGGTAACCAGCGGATGATTAAGTAGGTGTCGATGCTTCTTGGGGTCGATGACAAACCGTTCAACGAACCGCAAAAACGTTACCAGTGTATTCCGGTCAGATTATTTAACGGCCTTCCGAGGTCGTTTCACGCTGGTGGACAGGATGCGAATATACCCAACAAGAATCGCAGCTTCGTCGTACGACTCAGTTTGCAACTGCCAAAGCGTGTGCTGCACATTTGTATAATGTGGCAGATCCTATGTGGAGCAATGCTCCGATAGAACGTACACGCGAATGCAAATGGCCCTGATCTAATTAGATACAATTAGAGGAGAGCGAATATGCAGCAGCACATGCGAGAAGATTGCTTGGATGAGCGTTGGCGGTTGAAATGCAAATTTTCAATAGCGTTTCAATGAATCGTTACAAAGAATAAATATCTTTTATAATTAAGATTTTGACCGGGACTTGTAATAACTCAATTCAAGGTTAAACGAAAAAGTGCGAATCCGGAGTATCGATTAGTTGATTCTTGGAGCAGCGGGGGAAGGAACAAAATCGAAAAAACGTACTCAGAGCCAGGAGGATCGATTACCTCCACACATGACACCCGGAAGAGTGGTCTCCACGAGGTTCGAATACCACATTCTCCTTTTCCTTATCCTCTTCCCTTCCAGCCCTCCATCTCTTCCTCTTCTTGTTCTTCTTCTCAAGCTTCTTCGATTTCTTCAGCTTCTTCGTTCTTTCTCTTTCGCTTACTGTCCCCATGCCGCCGCTATGTTGCCAACACAGCCGCTTGCTCTCTCCCTCTCGATCGTATACTCACAAACCCACATGTACATATGTATGCAGCCACAGTTACGACCATTCATTCCTTCTCTTCCTGGTGTCCAGTGGGCAGGGGCCCTTTGCTCAGGCTGCTTGCTGCGGATACATGTCACATGCGCCTGTCCGCATGGCTCGGAAGACGGACGTGCTCCGAAGAACGGTACGAGACCTCGTGAAATGTACGCTCACACAGGGTGTCCCAAAGGCGATAGCCAAGAGATCGACAAAATTCATTCATTTGTCTGAAAACAAAAATAAATAAAACGATTGTTTTCTCGTAAATACTTCTTATCATGGCAAATCCCCTTCACGGGGAAAAATATCGGCCAAGTACGTTTGTTAATTGCACGTTTGCATTGTTTTGTAAGTATCAGAATCACGATAGGAACATCGAGGACTTTCTCTGCGTAGTATACATAGCCACACACGCCCGGATCTTTGGGCATAATTTTTCCCATGGAAAGATTTTTCCGAGTTTTCTTACCGAGTCTCTAGATTCCAAATTTTACGGAAATTTCTTTTTTTATCCACCTGAAGGACTTTTGAACTTTGCTGGAACAATAAATCGACACTGCTATTGAGGCGAATTAAAGAAAAGCCAATTTGATGGAAGGGATGAGAGCGAGAGCGAATGGCCAACACTTTTACGTTTCCCTTTCGTTTTTTTTCTTTCATTCTTTTATTTATCTTCTGGCTCGACTTTATCTGTTCTAGGATTTCAGTGCGTTCGATTTCTCAGGATGCAGGATATCACGCGGAGACGTGACTCGAATCCTCTGCTATGTTTTCACGACTTCTTTTATCACATCTCTTCGCGCCTCTAAACTTTTATTTTGTTATTTGCAAACACGTATAACTTTGCGCCTTTATTTTTCTCTGCTTCTTGTGCTCTTTTTTTCTTTTTCTTTTCTTTCTGCTTCACGTTTTTTTTTCATTGTTATTCCACGAAGTAGTGAGAACGGATGGAAGATGGGGCCAGGCCCATCACGCGTTTACGTCTATTGTTTTCTTTTTTCTTCCTCCCAACTCATTCGTTCGTCTGCCTTTTGATGTCGCTTCGTAGAATGCTATTCAGGCTCCATCCACATCTCCAAAATGTATGTTTGTCTATTCGACGATGCTTGTGAAGATGAATCGACCTGAAGACCCACTAATCATCCTCGAAATGGACCCACCGTTCATCTGTGCCAGAGATTTCGCAGAGTTCTCCGAGACCAAAATACTGAACGAGCCCATCACCCAGCGATCCAAGAAAAATGACCCCCTTTGGTGCAAATTCTTATCTCCTAAAACACCATGCAGCCTCGTCCTCCAGCTCGTCGTTATTATTCCTACGTCCTCTTGAAGGACGCTTTGTTAGCTGGACCATCTATTCTCTAAAATATCTCAGACGCTTCTCGAGCCTCAATCTTTTTCTTCTTTATCTGATTCAAGCTGAGGCTTTCGTGTCAGTTCGTACATGGAGTGTCTTCCTCCAATCCTTCAATCACCCCTTTGCCTCTCATTCGGACGATCAGCGAGACAGCTGGTAAATTGAGTTTTTATTCCTGAACATCGGAACGCCAGTCATTTCAGATGCAGCGGCAATCCCTCCATTCCAGAACAACGAGTTTATCATATGGATATCACCAAGGACGAGTCGAGTAACGAAATTGCTACTGCTTTTTCTCTCCCTCTCTCATTCACCCTCTCGCGACGTCCTATCATTTTATCTCTGCCGTCAATGCGATTCGATTCATCGCACACTGCTATTAAACATACATTCATTTTTGTTTTCCATCGAGACTCACCTCGAGAGTCCTCGGTGCATAACGCCATTAACGCAGAACCAATTGACGTATGCTAATCGAGAAAACCTCTTAAAGAGGTGGGCGTTTTGATCAATCTCTTCTAAGGTACGCTTTGATGCTGTTCCTAAGAAACCTGATTCACGTTATCGTACTCAATGATCGAGACAATATCACCCCGAAGAAAAATGAATTTTCTGCTTAATGAATGTTTACTTGGATTTTTCGACTAATTCATCAAACCATTTTTCCCTTGGATTCTGTTTTCGCTTGACATTTGCCAGCTTTTTAAATTGTCATCAGGTTCTTCAGCGTGATAGGACACTCAGTCCTGAACACGTTAAATCATGCAGGACTACGAGACTTGTGACGAGGAAGGAGAGCAGCAAGGAGACTCGCAACGTCCTCGAGCATATCAGGAAATGTTATTATAAAACGCGCTCCCTCGGTCTCGACATGAAACGCGCTTAGAACGAGCTGGAACCTGCTAATCCCGTATTCATTCGTTGAATAATTAACGGGAGCACGTGGCGAGTGAAGCACGACGAGTTAACCGACCATAGTATATACGTGCATACGAAGAAGTGACATATATACATAAATGTTTGATACATACCCGTATTATTATAGGGATATAATTTAAAGGCTTCCATAGTCACGATGTTTCATAAAATCCGTTCTTACACACTCTCTTCGGTTAACCGTATATACTGTTATCCATGGCGATGGGTGTACATGGGACCAAACAGGCTTCGTTCTCTGTTACGGTGTCAATTACATCCACACATAATACGTAAGATATACTCGAGCTTGTATAAGTTGCCACGACGAATTCCAGACTGCCTTTCCTCGTCTCTGTTCGCCATCAAGTTGTCGTTATTCAGAAATGCTTTCCCGCCGAATACAGAAGCAAACTTGTGGAGGAAAGAGATACTACAGAAGAAAAATTGGTCGAGATCGAGAGCTGGTTTCAATTCTCGCTGTCCTTTCCTCTCTTCGTTATTTCATTTCTATCTCTATCTTCTTCGCATTGCACACTCTTTTCTAGTTGTTTGAACACCTGGCTCGCAGAACTTCCGATCAACTCTATTACCGGAGTTCAGAATGCTTCGCCGCTCGAGCTTCGCCCTCCTGGAGTGTGGGCAACGATACGAACTCAACAGAGAGAGAGAGAGAAAAGTGGGAAAAACATGGAATTGTCGGTGTTATTTCGACAAAATCTTTTGAAAGATGTGACGATGTTCTTTTTGGCTTTCCCTCTTGTTCTTGCTGTATGGCCTGGACTCCCAAGTACCAAGATTACTTCCGTCAATCAAACCCACGCGACTGCTTCCAGATCCGAACGATTCATGAGAAAAATATTGCGAAGGATTTGGGCAACTCATTCGAAGTCTCTGCGTGATTGAAGCTCACAAGTTTCCAATGAGTATTAAAATTTTTTACGCAACAAGGATTTTATCATTAGGATTCGTCAGGATGTTATGGATTCTGTGAACTCGTCCTTGAGGATGCCCTTGGATGTTTCCGTTCTAAACAGTCTGCTTCTGGCAGCGAAAAAATGCCATAAATTGGACTATTCCCGTGAAATTCGCCAGGTAGTCTGACTCGAAAGAAATCTCTGACAAAACGGAGGACTGAATGGCGGGGGATTCTCCGTTCGGTATCTTCCGCACCTGGAGCATATATACAAACCCGATGAAATCCTCTCACTCTTCTCTTCGCGTGTCCGTGGCTGTATTCAAATGAACAACGCGTCAGCCCTCCCCTCCCCCTCCCCCCAGTTCCCTCAAAGTTCACCCTTTCTTATTTCGCGAAAGAAGACCAATTTAAAACTCGTTTCGTCGGGTACCCAACCGACGAGTCTTGGCTAACTCTCGACAGTCGTCTCGTAGGGCGTGCCTTTGGTAACTTTTCGTGGCTTGGACCATCTGCTGATTCTTCAAGAACATTTCTTCTTTCTCCACTTATTTGTCTCCTTTTCTTCAACGCAACAAAACACGAAGTTGACAGGAGAAGTTGAATTTAGCGGAGGTACCGAAGTCTGTTTTTTAATCGTCTAGAGGAGTCCTTAATGGTAGGGGCTCCACTTGCAGAACTAATTTCAGCATCCGTCCATCGCCCGCTCGCAACTTTTAAGGGCGAGATTGGTCCAGAAAGAATTCGGCAAACAAAGAGATCCTGGCGGTAATTGTTGCATGCGGGCTATTGGTATAAATTGAAAAGAAAAAAAAGAAAATACGAAAATGGTTCATTTACGTCCTATAGCAGGACGCGACTTATGATCCCGACTGTACGGAAGATTCGGAAGGGTGGGCTTGATGGAAGCGAGAGTAAGGAGCGTCCTCTTCTCTCCTCCCTGCCAAGGAAGACGTTCGCAGGAAGAGGGCATCGCGTTGTTGTGCACTCCCAGCCCTCTTCCCCCTTGGGGTACCCAACACTTGGCAATCTTTTCAGTAAAGGCGTCTTGTATCACTATGGCCTTTGCCAAGAATCTCTGGCTGCCCTTCCACTTCGCTATCCCGAATAACACGCTGATGGCCTCCCGAAGCCCCCGCATCCGGCGTATAAAGAAGAGGAAGGAGAATAAGTTTTTTGCCTCGCTTGGTAAAAAATAAAGAGCTATATCGGAGAGAACTTCGCTCAGGAAGGTTCCTCCTTCCTCTTCAGTTCTTAGTTCTCTTCCTTGCCCTCCGCAATAAAAACAAGGTATCAGGGAAGATCGATGATCGCGGAACTTTAGAAAAATTTAGTTTGCTCGAACTATGGAATATTTCATCGTCTACGAACGACTATAACTTGCCGCGTTGTAGCCCTCCAGAATCATTCAACGTTGCTATTATTATTCCTCTGTGTAGATAATTACGGGGTTCTGGAGAACAGAGCGCACTGCTTGGCAGGTTGAACCGCGACGAGAGCTGGAAATTTCTTGTCTGCCCAACTGAACGCAACGGGCTGGAAGATTGTTTCACGTGTTTCTAATCAATGCTGCAGTTTTTGTAGCTGCGTTCTGGCGCCTTCCAGTAATCAATGAAATTTCAACAACATTCGTTAAATAAACTTTTTGTGGAGAAGTTTACGGTGTAGAACAACAAGCCTTTCCGTTTAGAACATGGAGTGCCAGACTTCTCTCTCTCCCTCTCTCTCCCTTGATCGGTGGGCATCGAATGGCAAGAGATTCCAAACGCTCGGTATTCCACCGTTACAGAGAGAGAGAGAGAGGGTAGGGATTTACAGGAGAGTACCTCTTCGCAGATTCTTACGAATTTCCTTCTGCGCACTCCGATTTAACTTGGCGCTGACATTGAACATGTGAAACTCGGACGAAAGTCCGATGTGCTTTTTGCTGCTCTTTGTTCTTATCGACATGACGGCGGTGTAAGAGGGAAGGCAGCCTTCTCTCTTTTTGCAAAAGAACGAAACTCTCCGTAAGTTTATTTACGGTCGATCGAAGACAATGCACTTGCATTCGTCCGTACGAGTCTTACGACTCCAGAACTCGTGAAGTAAAAGAGAGCTTAATGTTTATAGAGCCTCCTCTTTCTCTGTTTTATGCTCGAATGAGAATTAAGTGCGTGTTATACCTCCACGTGTACGGGGTGTATCAAAAATGGACGAGAAAGCTCTCTCTTTCTAAAAAATCAATACCACAGCAAAGCAACATCCAAGAGAACAATTATCGAGCACTTTTTTTTCTCTGGAATCCGTCGATCCATTCGATCCATGAATTTTCGTCGCAACTTCTGGGACACTGTGTGTATGCTATGAAGAATGAATCGAAGAATGTACCAACACGCATGTGTGTGCAAACATACACACACACATGCACACACGTAGATGCAAACGTAAAAAATGAAGAAAGAATGTGATATATAGGAACGAAGAGCAAACTCAGTGGAGGTTCTTTGCTCTTTTAACGGTGCTAGTCTTTTGCGCTCGCGCGGGCATACAGGTAGGCAGGATAACCTCCTACTCTCTCATACACAGCATACTTCAATCGGACACGCATTCCCTCTCGTGCAGTTTGCGACTCTCATCGACTACTTTCACTGAAATGCGTGAGTCCACGTATTCGCATGCTTACTATGAATACATATACGCATGGACATGAATACTTACGTGGATGTTGAACGTGCCACGACAGACGATGAAGAAAAAGCGAAATTTCCCGTCGGCGCCCAAAGACTTTCGCCCCCTTTCGAACCACCCGAGAACAACGATATTCTCTCATTATTTCTAGTATTCCGAGTACTTTGCATAACCATAGAACAATGTGACTGTACTTTGTGTGTTTGCTGATAAGTTTAGTCTCGAGTACTCGCGTACGTATTTCAATTTGAAATAAATCTGTGCTGATTTAAATACTGTAAGTGCTGTGAGCAAACTAGAGAGGCGAAATAAATCGTTGGCAAAATAATGAGAGAAAACTGATGATCGATCTTTCGTCCTAAATCCAAAACGAGTCCGCCATACACTGCTGCTCCTTCGTACACGCAGTGCAATATCGTGGTGCGTGCAACTTCGTATATATCCACACCTGTGTCTGTGCTGTTCTTCGCAGTGTGCGAGTCCTCACACGGCCTTCTCAGGCCGTGACAAACGGAACGGAACCGCCAAGCCGACCACGCAAATACTCCACGTTGTGTGCGCAAGATCTCGCGGGGATCCTAGAAATCGATAGAGCGGAACGGAGTCTGTACGCGATCTCTCTCTCTCTCTCTCTCTCTCTCTCTCTCTCTCTCTCGAAATCTTAAACGACTGGAGAGAAAAAGAGAGAAACTGAAATAGACATGACTTTATATTCACGCAGGACAAAAATATTCCTACGCTGTTTTACTATGACCAACCGATATATGCCATGTGTGCATATTATGCGGGGACAATCTAATACGAAATAAATAGAGAACATACTCGATCTATGAGTCCCGGTGAAAATTTAATGCAGAACTGACTCAAGCCTCTTTTACATTGTGTCCCAGGAATGAGTGCCTCATTAAACTGGCAATGCAGGTCCAAAGAAAAATTCGAATTTATATATTTTTCGGTAACATATACCCACGCGTGTTTGGTACATTTTCATTCATTTTTCGGGAGTATATGATCGTAGAGTTCGTATGGGCGCGATTCAATGCTCCTACATACAAGGTGTCCGAATTTTCTTTCANTCTCTCTCGAAATCTTAAACGACTGGAGAGAAAAAGAGAGAAACTTAAATAGACATGACTTTATATTCACGCAGGACAAAAATATTCCTACGCTGTTTTACTATGACCAACCGATATATGCCATGTGTGCATATTATGCGGGGACAATCTAATATGAAATAAATAGAGAACATACTCGATCTATGAGTCCCGGTGAAAATTTAATGCAGAACTGACTCAAGCCTCTTACATTGTGTCCCAGGAATGAGTGCCTCATTAAACTGGCAATGCAGGTCCAAAGAAAAATTTGAATTTATATATTTTTCGGTAACATATACCCACGCATGTTTGGTACATTTTCATTCATTTTTCGGGAGTATATGATCGTAGAGTTCGTATGGGCGCGATTCAATGCTCCTACATACAAGGTGTCCGAATTTTCTTTCACAGGAATGATGGAGATAAATTGTTAACTGATTCATCGATAGTCAGGAAAACAAGGAATTATTGAAAATCTCGCAGATTCGGAAGAATTATTTTTTTATCGACTTTTTTGTTTACTCACCGTTGAGTTTGATTGGTGGTCAATTTTTTTTCATCAATCATAATGTGATCGGGCAGTGGACACCCTGTATAATGGTCGAATAGTTGCAGACCAAGCGAGAGTTTCGATTCGCGGCACCCCAAGGCATTAATCGCCTGCCACTACGTTTAACGACGCCTTAACGATACTTTAACGCGCTGTGCGTCCGCCATAGCTTCGGATGCCCCTTAGGTACACACGCCATGCACACATGTTGGAATCATCTGGTGGTATGCAATTCCACGTGTCGACATTATCTACACGTGCATTTGGATGTATTTGAATATACTTACGTGTGTATATGATTTGAGTTAAAATTGGTAATGCGATCGTTGGTTTTCATGATTTTTACATGTTGTCTCTCGTAATTTCCATCTTTTACGTTCGTTTATTTTCGACGGTGTAGATTGTTGGTAAATTGGCTCGTTCAAATCCCAGAGCAAATTTCGAAGAATCATTATCGTGAAAAATTAATAATATAAAATGGAAACAATTTTGCATCGGGAATAAAAAATGTTGGGATTCGAAGGCTGGTCAGTTTTTGAGGGAACACCGTGTTATATGTTTATATCGTGCGGTATCACGAGCGTCAAGGATGAGAAACGCACGCGAGATTCTTGAGAAACGCCACGGGGACCAACGATAGAATTTTTCATCCGTCATCCCCGTGCCCTCGCGCCTCAGTCCCTGCTTCTTCGCGTTCGTTCTTTTCTCATTTTTCCCTTCTTTATACGTGGCTCGCTCTTTACCTGCTTACTTTGTACACATATGCAGAATCGCACGCTCGCGCCCAACGCTAATTGGAACCGAGAAAATCCTAAGGCGATATATATCAACGTCACAGCCACTTAATATCTCAAATGGCTTAAAGAATATTATTTCATTGAAATATGTGTTTCGCTACGTTAGAACAGAATTATCGCATTTTAAACATTTCACAATAATCATAATATTTGCTTCTCCGTTTATTTATAATTTTTGACAATTTATTTCGCCAAATTCAACATTCAAATCAGCGAATAAATTGAATGAATTGAATCAGTATAAATCAGAGGCGGAATGGCCCATAAAGTGTTCCTTAACGCGTCCCGAAAATCAAAGCTTCGAAGCCCTTCGAAAAAATATGAGCCGCGAGAAAGACTGAGAGGAGAAGCAAAAAAATAAGGAATAAGAAAAAGGAGAGGAAGAAGAAGAGCAGCAACCCGTTCTCTTCTCGATCGCGCAATCCCCCGCGTGTGTTATTGATTGATGACCAAAATGGCCGGGCCAGCCACTCTCAAAAGCACCAGGACCAGCAGCTACTCTTCGATATAAGCGATGTACATGTACCACATATATTAAGCATACTGCCACGCACAGGGTGTCCGAAGAGTTGTCATTCGAGACAAAAACACTAAAGACCCGTTAGCTAAATTGAAACGAGCTCGTCAAGTTTTTTACTGCTTTGCATAACATTTTATTTGGAGCACGTGGGATGGCGAGTCATTTCGATTTCCTCAGTACACTTGGAAAAAGAAGGCAGAAAGACGATTCAGTTAAATTATTGAAACTGCTCGATTTTTTGGTTATTGGAATTTATTTCGAGTCGGGCGATTGCGAATCACAATCGAAATTTCATTCATACCTTTATTTTCAAAACTCAGACATTTTCTCACACTAGGAATGTTCATAGCAGAACATTCAGGACACCCTTTAAATTTGTATATATAATACGATAGGCATGCTGAGTTCGGGCCTGTAATTACGCTGAGAGGCTCAACAGCCGCAAGTTTCGAAGCTGCCTTGGGCCTTTACCGTCCAAGACTCCAAGACAAACTCTCAGATCAAAGCAAAAGAAAGAAGAGGAAACAAACAGACAAAAAACAACCAACGAAGCTTCTAATCCAGAAGGACGAGATCCACTCCCTTCCCGATCGAGCCGAGAGATAAGAAATGTTTTTAAAAATGAAAACAGCTTCGCGTGAACGCGTTCTCTTCCTCTGGAGAAATTACACGCATTTAGGAGCACGCTTCGATCCACCTGCAAACCTTCCCTCAACGACAACCTTGTCACCTTTAATTCTTCTCGTTTTTTCAAACTCTCGTTCTGCTTTTTAAACTCTATAACGTCAACCTTATTTTTAACTATTCTGGTAACCTGAGTTCATAAATGTCCCCAATTTTGAAAAATTCACGTCTCCGGTAAAATTTAACGAAAAGGGTTCGAACTGGGCTCATTCTTTTCGTTTTTTAATGCAGGATCGCGTGAGCCAGGGGCAATTTGGCTCAAAGTCAAAAAATTAGTGAAAAATGCAGTAAAACGATAAAAAATGGGAGAACGAAGGGAGGAAGGGCGCCTGAGGTCGTTTTGAACCTCAGGTTACCATTCTAGGGTTAATTCTTTCAAACATCGCTCATCGTATTTTCTCTCCTGGCTACTACATTTTTTCCATGTATTTCGTTGGTATATTTGAAGGGAATGAAATTCCTTTGAAGCGACTTGAAAAAATTGCTCCAATGAGAACTTGCAGTCTTTAGTTTCATCGTCCGTATACGGATCATAAAGGAAGTAGCATATATACATATATTATTATTACTATTATTATTATTATTATATGTAAGAAAGAAAGAAAGAAGTTTGCAACCGCGATGATGCTTCCGAGGCCCTATTGAGATGTAGTTACCCTTACTTATCCCGCGCTGTCGGTTCGTCGACCAACTACAGGGAACGATACATACAGACTTATGTATATATACGTATATGTATTCAAGTATATACAGCGGTAGAAAGAAAATATATTTCTCACCGCAGAAAAGAGAAAAGTTGGTGCGCGACCGTGCAAAGAATAAAGCCTCGCGGAATAGCGAAAGTGCTGCTGCCGCAGAAGCAGATGAAGTAAGGAAGAAAAGTTAAGGGAGCTGCTCACAGCTTGGTGAAACGAGCCAAGCTTGCCACGTTTATTACGTTTGCCCTTGCCAACAATATTCAGGCCTCACTTTTCTTCGATGTATCTATATAGTGTCAGGTCATTTCGTCTATCCTCACAACTGGCCCTTTTTTGTTACGTTTTTTTCAGTTCACGATCGGGAAACATAATGATAGTTCGAAAATATTGATAAAATGATTTGGAAAAGGTTTTTCGTTCGATTCACTCGTATTATTTTCTCACGAGTATTTGGAGGCCGTTGCTACATTCATTCGGACGAATATTCATGAAAAGCGTCGATTGAATATTCACAGACGAATGAGATCTCAACGTGACGCGACCGGCCGTTCGATGTCATCGACCTCATCGATGTGTCAGCCACCCTACTGAAAGGGCAAGAGAAATAATACGTTTGCATCCCTACGACACTAATGCTATTGCCTTAATTAGCTTATAGAGAGGCTCGAACCACGATTGTTCTTCTAAGTGGTTTTTTTTCATATCAGGAAGTGAATTTGAAACTTGGAAAAGAAAGAAACAGCAGAAACTGTCATTTCCGCACGTGGAAATTGGACAAATAAATACAATCAAATTTTCGTCGTTCGGAAGCTCCTTGCAGCCTGATAATTAGATCTCATAATGAGCCTGAAATATGCACGAAAAAAAAAATGTGGAGCTTTTCCAGCGATATTTGAAGTCTTCCTTTATGATTCGCACAACAATCGATAGGTTAACGATTTTCTCATCATTTGTTTAAATTCTCATAGAGAGATTAAGCAGCAAATCAAAGAAAAAAATTTACTAGAAAATTCCATTAATTAATAGGTCGATTGCTCGTTTTATGCAAACGATTTGCAGTTGATACGAAACGAGAAAGCACGAAGCTTCATCGATGTGCACATATTCGAGCATATATCCACGTATAAATGCATCGACGTTGCTTTATTATTTATTTATCTTGGAGGGAGATCGTGATCGATGGGGTGACGAGGGAGCCACACGAGATTGCCCAGATCATTTCTTACGCAATTGAATCTATATTATACAAACCGTACGTAATACGTCCGTATATATCGAAATATATATGTATAGATTGGTACAGATACGTGTATATATGGCTCTGTCACTTATTTATGGGACTGTCGTACCTACACATATGCACAAAGAGTTTACGGTCTTTGACGGTAGTCGGCCTTCGAGATTTTCGCTCTACTATATTCTCGTATTTTTATGAATGTCTCCACATGTATTACGTCCTCTCTCCCTCTCGCTTTCTCTCTCTCTCTTTCTCTATCTCTCTGTGTATATCATCGTTTTTATGCCATGGTACTTATAACTGCATATGTCGATAATATCACTCGAGATATCTGCCATTCTGATGCACGAGCACAGACGATATTATCAATCGAAGATCCTATCGTTCGTCACCTCTGAGCGTTCTCCTAATACGAAATACGATCGTGTATTTATTATTTTTATATTACACCGAATCAATTTCCAAGACAATGTCACTGTTAGCTGACAAGATAATCAACTTTTTCAATTCATAACTTCTCCACGATTTTGTCATTCCAATTATTTATTCATACTTTTTGGTATTTAAATAATTGCTAATAATGATAACTCTGAAAATTCGGTTCGTCGGAAGTTTGAATCGTGAAATGTCTGTCACCATTGAGGAATAAGAGGAAAAGAGAGTGGATCCGAGAACGCTGCTGGACCAGCAAGAGTTATTAACTCTCTCGCCAAGTTTCGTAACGTAATGAGCGCACCTGTGACCAGAACTCTCGGAGAGGGAGAAAGAGGTACACCTACGTCACGATAAACCCTCTTTGGATACTTGCGATACATGGACCTGTTTATATCTGTATATAGTACACAAATGCGGTACTCACGCAGAGGCGATAAGTATATAGTATAGCTTTAAGAAAACTTCTGCTTTTTTTTTTTTATCTCCCTGGTAATTCTTTTTGCAACTGAACGACGTTGGTACTTTACTCTATAATATCTCGTACGTGGCAGTTATGCGTATAGGGTCCGTTCTACGTGAATCTCAACAATCTTTCACGTTGGCAAGATTCACTGATTTTTTGTTCACCTTTCAACTGCATTTCCAAATACGTCGAAAAACTACTTTCGGTCTATCTTTGTGATGAATTTTCTCCACACTTTTTTTGCTGCTTTCGTTAGTTGATAAAAAATGTTTATACTGCTCTTTGGCAAGAAGTTCATTTGGACACTCATTTTCGGCCTCTTTTGAGGCTCATTCACAAGTTAACATCGCAAGTGCAATCATTTGATTGATGCCCTAGAAATTCCTATTGCACATTTTCAGGGGCACGGACGATTCAACGTCGAATCGTCCATACATAATACACGGGATGCCTACCTACTGTTCACGAAGGCGCGAAGGTATCATTTCGCACGATTTGCATACGAACGCATTAAGAAAAGTGGAACGCTTGCGAAATTACTGCTGTGTGTGTCCCAATGTGTTTTATATCGTGTATGTGTACATGTGTTCGCGTTTCAAGCCCTACTACATAACTATACATTTATGCATTCATATTTTTACTCGTATATACACATGTGTGTGTATATATAGAAATACATATTTGTTCGAACTCGTATAGACGATCGTTCAAGGATCGCGTGTGTCGCCTCCACCTTGTGTACCTTCCACGTGTATATACGTATTACAGAAAATCCTCCGGAGATGTTAATTATTATCCTCCGCATTGGATATCTCATTATCAATGAGTCAGAAATGAACTCGAATCGATTTTCTCTCCTGTTTTATATATTTCTTTCATTCATCTAATCCTTGACCGAGAATACACCAACTATTGGAGCAAGAAACGCGTATGAAAATTTGAAAGGATATTAAAACTGATTGTCAAAAGTTATTTTATGGTTGCGTGCGTGAGGCTTGATTGAAAATTAGTTGACGATACATGAATGGCGAGAGAAAAATAATAAATTGCTGAAAAAAGTGCGAAAGATGTCGTGATACTGATCTTATGCTGGTTATCTCGATCTCGTTATTCAAATGTTTCATTTGTGTCTCGTTGTCGTTATCGTCAATGGAAGCGAAAGTTGTTATCGTCGCGCGGAGGTTAATACCTGCTTGCAAATGATGATATCGTCGTTCGCGGTGTGTTTATGTTCCACACGTCGTGATATTATAAAACTTGGCCAGCAAAATCTCTCGGAGATTGTAAGTTGTTGTGTAGTGCATCGAGTCAAGGGACGATCTCGCGAGGATGATCTCGAAAGGTTAACGATGTTTCACGACTCGCCTCGTATTTGCGATCCCCGACTCTCCATCCATACGTGTATATAATCATTCTCCCCCTTGTACATTTCATTATGGAACACACTCACCAAACAGCGCAATATTATTTATCCAGCTAACGTAACTGTTCATTAAAAACACGAGATACTCTTCCAGAAGTTTAATAAGACAAAATATTGAAATGATAAAGTTCATGCATAATGTAAAAAGATAAATTGAATCAAAATAACGAGTTACAAAATCGTTACGAGAAATTATTTCAATGACCTGAAAACTTTGATTCGTTGTGGCACAGAAAAGCTTGATGAAATAAATTGACTAATTATACCGATTGAAGCCGTTGAAAAAAATCGTATCGATTGATGTAATTGATGGAAAAACATGAAAAGTTTCTACTTTTTCTTTCGGCATTTTATAAACTTAGTTTCGTGCATGTGTGTGTTCGTGTTTCTCTCTCTCTCTCTCTCTCTCTCTTCCTCTCGAAGATTGCGCAATCGAATTCCATGATCTCGAGAGATCTCGGGAGCAGGAGTCGCGCTTGTTCGCCGGTATATAGAAAGATGCATGCGCGACGTTGAAACTGTTTTCTCGGTGTGTCTCTCGGGAGATGCGAAGATGCTCGCCACCCGTGGAACGTCGAGCGGCGCGAGTGTCGCGAGGTATGCGAACGAAAGAAACCTCGAAACCGCGACTAAGAAGGGACAGGTGATTTGCCTGTTCCTCAGGAGCATACACGAGGCGTTTACGTACGGGAGATAAAATGCGAATACCAGACAGAATTGTGTAATTCACGTTGATGAGACGTTGCGCGAAAGGCTAACGAATATTGAATTTTAGACTGTCAAACTCAGTAGCGCTGTAAAATTGTTAAAGAATTTTATCCTCGACCATTAGAAAAAGGATTCAGAAGAAAACGAGAATTTTTTGAAAATCGCTTGAGGAAAAATTCCCACGGAAAAAACTGACATTCTGTTTTAATATTCAAAAGCAAAGCTCACCGACGATCCACGAAACGGCAATTGAATCAACGAAGCCGCAGAATGGTCCATTTTATCTGGAACGTGTAGTTTTTATCTGTAAACGACCTTACGTCAGAATGAAAAAAAAAAAAATAATACGGAATATTACGAAGCAAACAAGTGTATTTGTGTATGGATAAAAAGCAAAGGAGCCATGTACGTCATTCGAGAAGGACACGTGTGCGGCTCAGAGATCGATCGATCGTCGATCTCCTGATCGACAGGCAATCCTCTCCTCCTTCTCCTCGTCGTCCCTCGTTTTTACCCGTCCATTCTCTTTGATACCTTCTCGCAATTATTCTTTCACAGTTTCTCTTGCAAACACATCTATATAAAAGCTGCTTGACAGTATGATCGACTCAAAGTGGATTTGGTATATGTTTACAGATTCATAGGCAGGGACAAAGTGTCGAAAATACAAAAAAAAAAAAGTCAGTAAAGCTATGATAGACGTTTTCGACGAGTGTGCAATTTTTTTATTTTTGTTTATCTCCGTACATGTGTGTCTGTGTAAATATTGAACAGGTTACATTAATCTTGGAGCTGAACATTGATGACGTTGTTGAAGAGATTGAAACGTTTTGTAAAGTCCGACCTTGTGCAATATTTGAATTGGACACGTCCAAAGACGTCTGAGTCTTTGAGTGTCCTGCAACGAACACATGGATTTTCTGTAATCTTCCCTTTTTTGCTACCCAATGAAAATGTTTAGGAATATGGTGGAACTTGTACCAAAATCTCTTTTGTGATGAAAGAAAGCAGGATTTTTCGTGTCCCTCGCACTTCCGCAGTGCAGGAGCTAAAAATTCATTCGTACTTGCACATATTGCAGTTCCACAGTGCTGCAGGCTGCACACACAACGCACAACACGCACACTTATGGACACGTACGAAGCTTGGATGTAATGCGATGCTTTTTCCGCATACTACAAGGAAATAAGTTATCGTGCACCGTGCAAATCATCGCACCAGGATATATGTATATGCTCGTGTTGCGTTTAAACGCTTATTCCCTTCCTCATTTCGTACAACATGTGTGGCTGTACTATAAAACCTATGGGCAGTTCGTAAATCCATCTCGACTGGACAGAGCATCCAACACCAGAACAGTTGAATATTCTTGTTGGCTTGCATGAAGCTCAAAGGATATATTTATGTATACATGAATAAAGTCGTTCGGAAAGGAAGAGAATTAATGGTGGCTGGGATTTCAATTACGAATAAAATAATAAAAGTGACTGCAACTTTGCTGTCTCGTTAAAAAATTTGAAAATTTTGTTATTTTCAATGAAAATCTTTTGGTTAATTTGTACATAATCGTCGTTGATATCGCGGTTGCAATGTTTTTTGCCTCGGGCGTGGCTGCAAGCACAACCTCGTATGTAATCATTGATAAACAAATTATGACACACATCATGAATATAGGCTGGTGGGTTTAAAAAGGTGCGACAATCCGTGCTTTATGTAACAAACGCGGATGCTATCTCGCGGAGTGCACGCTCCGACTCTTTATCTCTTTACTCTTTCTCCTCATCCCCCCCTAGCTCTCCATCTTTCTTCGTCGTTCGTGTTCTTCAGAGAGTTGTGCACCGACCGCAGCCAGGTCGCGAGGAACCGGCTCTATCTCCGGTACTCTCGTAAATATATATGTAAAAATATTTTTATGAATTAAAATTTTTCCTGGCTTAACGAAACACCTGTTGTTAAACGTTTCCACGCAAATTCCTCTGTTGAAATACCTCTTTAACCAACATGACAAAATTCAAGCACGATTATTAAACTTTCGAGTGACTTCATGGTTGAAGGATTGTAACGATTGGGCGCGAGAGTCATTTCCGCTATAATGATTCTCAATTATACGTGTGGCTTTCCATTGATTCATTATCATCGTTCACAAATTTTCTGCTACTTGACTAACGTTTGCATATCGCCTAATTTTTAATCATCCTCATTTACTCGAAAGATAGTTTGTTGAAGGAAAAAAAAAATGTGCCAATTAACAGTGACACGATACAATCAAGAGGGCCGAGAAATGGTAAATTTATGGGACTATATATTTCAGTGTTTAAATTGGCTTCGCCTGAAACTTGGAAAGACAATTTCTCGCATTCATATAAAATCTCGAAAGAGATTGAGAGAAAGAAATAGAGGGAGAGGGACAGAAATCTGTGGAGAAAAGACTGTGAAAGCAGGTCGTCTCGTGGTTCTTTCTCGAGTTATTAGAGTACTACTGTTGTCTGTGTATTACATTTTTCTTTGCATTACGCTTAGGAGACACGACACTCAACTGCGTTTCGTCTCGGTCGCGTCTTTGTCCAACCATGACGAAAGCCTAGATTTGATTCTTTGAGAACGTTACGAAAAAAAAGAGAGGCTGAGAAACAGCGAAGAAAAAAGTTTAAATATTTCCTGGCGCTTACTCTGTATGAAAAGATTGTACAGAGAAAATCTAACGGTTCGGTTTTCTGTGGTTTCTTCAAGAATTTCCACATAAAATTATACATGCCTAGATTGTTTTTTTTTCCGCCACTGATCCAATTTAAATGGCTCATTTTTTTTAACGAATATTTCCTGTGCGCCATGTGACGTTTTTTTTTTCGATTATATTATTTTTTCCAAATGCCACCACTCGTGGCAACGGGTACTTGTTGTCGACTTTCTACAAGTTCTAATAAGGAAAGCGAGAAATGTCCCCTTGGCTCGGGCACGTACCAATGTCCTATAACCACAGAAATCGCTGCGACAGTCAAGAATTCACATACTACACACGAGCTCACGCGGTGAAAATAAAACGAGTCTTTTTGAAGCGCATTCATTTTCATTTTATTCGATTTCTTTTTATTCTTCCGTTACTTTGGTCTTCACACACGATCTTGTCAGTTTTTTCTTCTTTTTTACATTTCTGCAAAAACGTCTCTGCGTTTGAATATATACATGTGTATGTTTGTGTGTCTGTGTGTTTGTAAAAGACACAGCACAAAAGGGAATAATTCCGGTCGATTAGTCGCGCGAGCGAGATCAACAGACCGAGGAAACGAGATGAGAACAGAAAACTCTCTCGAAGTGTGTGCTCGGCGATATTTTCACTTTTCGCCACCAACCAGTACCTACTCCGTGTTGCTTTTATAAATGTCTTTTCTTTTTTACTCCATTTTCTACCAGTTATAAGTAGAATAGCTTATAGAAATATATTTGTATATGAATAAATATATGCATATGAAGTCGACAATATGAAGAGAAAAATATTCTCTCTGTCGTCGTATAAACTTTATTTTATCTTCTTTACTATTCCAAGCCCAAGTTTTCTCGACAATTTATTTATTTTCTTTCTGTCCAAGAGATAGCGACACTTTCACCAGCCTCGACAAGTGTCACAGATCATTTTTTAGTTATTTATTTTCCTGCTTCTTCTATCTTGGAATTTTTGTTGTTGCCAATATTTTATTTCGTATAAAAACGAGCTGCACCGATTTCTCGAAAAATTGAGTTATCGTGCTCTCGGCTGCCGCAGAGGATCGCGAAAAAAGAAGGTCTTCGATTTCGGAATACGTATGAAAAGATATTCCATGAGAATAAAGTGAAATTTCTTGTGTCTCTACGAAATGTAGTTGCCTGACCTTGAAAATTTATATTTTGCGAAGTAAAGATATGCTGAAAAATATAAAAATGGGAATTTCTTTAGATTCTCACGGATTATAAGACATGGAGAAAAAATAATGGAATTGCAAATGACACACCATTTATTTGTATTCTTGTTGGTATGTTACAGCCAGAAACTGTACCCCAGTCGAGGATCGACATGACTCGAGTTTTAGAAGTCGCAGCTGCCGAGGATGTGACAGGTCATCCATACAGTCTGGCTATTACGTCGCCCGAAGGAGTGACCTTCGTCAAGGGAACGTGCCGAGAGGAGACGAGATGGTGGGCCGACGTTCTTCAGGTGTACTCGAGGAATAAGGTAAACGAAGAGAAGAAAAAATGCCCAAAAAATACAGTGACAGCGAAAAGTAAACGAAACGTTTGACTCGATTGTTTCAAAGGTCATTTGAAATATACTTTTGCTTCCACTTTTTACGTTCAAACGATAAAATTCACACATTAATTTTAAACAATTTTTCAACGTTTCTGCAACGTACGTATTTTTATTTATTTTTCTCATTTTCATACCTTCGAGTTTTGCGACGCTGCATTTTTTCTCCGGCCACGTATTTATCACGTTTCTCTCTGAGAGTTATCTCAATAATGTGAGAGATACGGTCGTGGCTTTGGCTTACTTTTCTACTCCTTTGCAATTTTATCCCCTCACAAGTTTAGAAATGAAAAGATTTTAACGGGAGAACGACGAGCGAAAAATTCCATCGAAAAAATTATCTGTGCAATTGATCGTTAATGAAAAATTGTCCGGATTTTCATTCTCGTTGCAGTTTTTTTTTTATTCTCTTGTAGTTTATCCCGGTTGAGTGAGATATACAGAAATTTTTCATGGAACGAACGAGACTCACAATCCTCTGCAGAGCAATCTATTTCTTCGTGAATTACGTAATTTTTTTTTCTGTATCACTCGGTGCAGTTAAAAAAAAGGAGAAATACATTCGTGCGGTTTGGTATATATTGGTTTTGGTTTCTTCGTAAGGAGCTATAAATTCTTGTCTCCTTGTCCAAGTCGAGAGAGCTCGTCTCGCGTTTGATGTTTAAATAGGAGATACTGAAACTTGAAAGTTAACTCAGTCTTATATATCACTCTTGCCTCTAAACAGAGACTACCCCGTGGTGCACTTCACCGAAAATACGAAACGTTGTGGAATTCACAGACGGTCAAAATAAAAAATGCATTTTTTTTCTACTAAAACAATTTGGTGATTTCCATGCTTTTTGAATCGGACGATTTTGATTTCTTTCGTATTTTTTGTCAACATCTTCATGTTAGATTAATTACATAATTGTGTTCAATGTATGAAGAAACATCAACGCACGTAACACCCGGTATAACTGTATACATAATTATATGTATTTTTGCAAACACTTCTCACTCCTCCGTGCCTTATTCGCGAGGCGTTAGGAGGCCAAGGCGATGCACGAGACGTTTTTTTTGCTCACTCACACTCGTATAAAGTCAAGTTATACGAGGTGGACGTGCAGGAAACACTAGATCACTCACTTTTACCTTTTTAGTATGTGTCTTCTTCGTTGTTCCTTCGTTATTATTGATTTTTTGTTGTTTCGATTATTTTCTCTGTTGTTGTTATATTAACTGATAAATCTTCGGGTTGGCTCACGTTCAACCCACAATGACGAGAAATATTTGCTTGACGAAATTATATCTTTGTCTATTCACATGAAAGATTAATGAAAATATGTATTTAATAGGAAAGACATTCTCGATCGATTCCGATGATTCTGGGTCATGGTTCCGATGAACGATAGATCAATATAGAAACGAACACACACATACATAAGCAGTCATGCGCGTCTTTCATCGAGAATATAAAAGAACAACAAAAAATATGAACCGTGAAGAATTTCTAGATTGAAACGGTCACTCGTCACGAATGTTCTCCTTTGCTCTTATAACTCGCTGATTAATCGCAACACCTACAGGCTGTACACTAGGCGAGTTTTTAAGTTGAAGGAAACACATAAATATTTGCAAAAATATTCAAACAACGAAATTGCTGGAGAGTTATCTGACGAGAATTAAATAAAAATTGTAGACCATGAAATGTGGTTTGTGGCGTAGAACCTTAAATATGGATTCCAAGAGGAAAAAGGTGGAGATGAAAAATGTCGGAAATTTAATTCCCTACAAGTTTGTTCCTATTCCTCGGTACCCTAAAGTTGAAAACAATCAAGATATTGCAATAATCTTGGTTAGCTACGTTTTTTCGTGGTTACTACGAATAATATTGATCGTAGAGCGAAAAGTGTTGTGAACAAACTCGTAGAGCATCTAATTTCCTATACAATTGGAATATTGTTAAATAAGTAGAACGTCTGTTTTCTCTGTCGCCTCTACTCTGCACACTTCCGAATTATTGCATTATAATAATTCGTGTCTGTCGAGGTTGGAAAATGTTAGGCAACTCGAGAGAGTAAAATAGTGGTAGTAGAAATGTAATATATAATAAGAGCAGGCTCGTATTGTTGTTCGCGCTGGAGTCTTGTTCATCGATGCGTGCTTCGAGAGCATACGAATACCTATGAATTATGCAAGTCCTTGCTTGAGTTGGTACTCGTGAATCTCTCGATCGCATCGAAACACACCACGAGGAAGCTGGGCCCGGCCCTTCAGGCTAAATTATCAGTGCTCTTTTTACTAGTGTCTTTATATCTATATGCGTATAATATTCTTGCATGTTATTACGGTCGCCCACGGTCTATTGGCACAAGAGACGAGCCAAGATTGGCATATGGAGTCGATGATGCAGCTGCGTGCTGAAGAGACTGTAAAAATAATTTCACTTTGTTTAGACCTCTCCTCCGTGTCGAATATATTATGTCCCCTTTTCCGTTACCACGTACAGTTTCACGAATAAATCGCACGTTCCCTCCAGTTACAAAATTTTCTAATATTTTGAAAAGTCGGAGGTTAAAATAAAAAATTTGAATCGTTATCAACGCAATCTTGATATTCTCTTCGCTATATACTGACACTTTCTTTTTACGTTTTGCTTCAGGGTCGTCACAAAAGGAACGCTACGTTTCCAGGTGGTCAGACAACAATACTTCAAGTCACACCAACGATCAGAAGTAAGTAAAATGGATTGGCAATTATTTCGAACTGATCGAGAAACAAAATATTACATCTTTGTCGCGATATTGGAAGATATAATGGAAATATGAAAAGTTGGAGTTATCGTTGGGGTCATAAATTTTTCCTGCAACGGCTGAATGCTCGTTGATATTTAAATTTGTTTAGATAGTTCCAACGCTTCTAATACGATTTACTCTCTTTCTCTCTCTCTCTCTCTCGCTCGCGTCTGTGTGTGGCAAAATTTATCATTGGAACACTATAGCTTGTAGTATAAGCGAAATGGCGAGATAATAATCGCCTCGTTATCCTAATCTCCCTCTCCGAGTCGAGACCTCCGACTCGGACTCTAATTGGACGATTAGCCTCGTTACGCCACTCGCTGACAGACTCCACGGATAATAATGTAATGAAAAGAATGAAAGCGAAAATAAATTCAACATGGGCGAGTGAGAGACAGAGCGAGAGAGTGTGAGACAGAGAGACTAACAGCCAGAAGAAAAAAGGGGGTTGGAGAACGAGAACTTTCACTAAACCATTTAAAAAATCATGACACTCGACTAATTAGACAGTTTTTTTCTACAATTGAATAAACTTGCATTTTTTTGTACTTACACGAATAAAATTATCCTTGAACAGGCAATACTCCAAATCCTCCGAGGCCACGATTCAACAGTTGTCGCTCAGAGCCAAGGAGCAGCTGGAAACCGGAAACGAATAGTCAAGATTTGTGTAACTCTAGTTTTATCGGAGTAACAAAAAGTACGAGTGGAACGGTGCAAAATAATACGAGCACCTCGAAAATAAGCAACATCGATGGGTCGCCCACGAGTGGAATTGTAAACGGAAACGGGCCGGGTGTTAATTGCGTCAATGAGAATGGCAATGCAAGTCCGAGAGCAGCGAGAGATTTGCAATTATCACCGCTGAGAAACGTCCCACTGGAAAACGGCAATGGACACTTGTCGTCGAACGGTGCAACACCAAATGTAACAAACTCAACGACCGTTGAAAATAGCAACAATTCGGTGAATCACAATGCAACTGGAAATTCATCATTGGCGCTGGTTGTTGGTTCGGAAAAACCGCCGATGGTTCCGAACGACGGACGCCCTTATCGCGATCAACCAGCCAGTAGTGCTTCGCCACCCACCCGTGACAAGTTAAGGGCCGAGGACAAAGCTCGACGAAGATTGAATCAGACGACACAGAATTCTCAACGAGACGAAAGAAATTCCTCCGTCGGTGTTGTCGAGTGCAACGAAAAATTAGGTTTGTAATTATTTTCGTAATTTTCCTCTCTCTCCTTTTGCTTAGTTTCTCATTCTTTACTCTCGCGAATTTCACGGATATTCTATCCCCCAATTTCAATCTAAAAAGCAAAATACATCGCTTGAGAACGTTTTCGAAAAAAAAAAATCGTTCAAAAATCTCATTGAAACTTTGCCTGCGAATTTTGCAAGACTTCGTGTTCCAAGTAGTTACAGTCCCCATTGGTCAGACACGCTCAGAGTCCTCGATCGTTGTCTTCGACACGGTGAAACGTTCCAGGGAATCGACGATAATTCACCGTGTTCAATTCCATTTGGAAGTGAGAAAGAAAGATAAAAAGCAAAGATCGTGATATGACGCGTTTTCTCGGTCTCCTCTTTGCTCCCGTGCGAATTTACTATGCGCTCGTCTCTCGTCGAAAGTTTTCATCCCGAGAGGAGTTCCTTTCCCACACGTCGTCTTACGAATACTACGGTTCCTGCGTTACCGCTCATGCCAAGTTGCGTAATTGCGTGTACGCAATCGCCACGGAAAATCTGCCTTGCCTTCGTGCTCTATTGGTACGGGATCGAGAGGTCTCTCTCAACTTGCCTCGCTAGCGAAAATATCTCTTTCTATTTCCATTGAAAGGAAGAAAAAATTGACATTTTTTTGAATCGCTGTGCATCACGATGCCAACTTCCGGTCGATAGAATTTTATTTTTTTAAATGCACCATGTCCTGCGCTATAAGAAATTCCCTCAAAGTTCGAGATGCTGAGATTCGAGATGCTCACTTTACACACACGTTTCTCCTTGAGGCTTAATTTACAAAGCTGGGTCAGAGAAGATGGACAGATATCGACGAACCGGAAATTAACGCGTCATCACGTAAATGCATGAAGGATGAAACGCTCGTTAATATTTGTATTTCCTTTATTAATATTTCGCTTGAAAAAGGAAAAGGCTCGGTACAGCCAACGGCAATTTCCTTACTGTACTGTTATAATATCATAGAACCGCACAACGGAGATACGTATCTCAAGAAACGAACACACCTTGGAATGTCGAATAATCAGGGTGTAAAGGAGGAAGCTTTGCTTTTCTAGTAATATCTTCTTTACCTTATAATTTATGACGATGTAATTACGCTTTCCGCTAGATCTATTGCGTCTCCGTTGCAATCAATAAATGCATGTTAAATGAGATTCTGACTAGACGGCAAAAAATATTTATAAAAACGGACCATTTCGCCTGTGTCATTTTTTCTTTCATTTTTACTTGGAATTCCTTCATGACCAGTAGGTGGTTTTGCTACCTCGATTTATCTCGAGACGTCTAATCAACGAGCTAATAATTGATACTCGTAAAAAAATGCATGTGGGCGCGAAACATCGACCCAAGTCGAGCCTCACCGTCATTGATAAATAGCTCTCGGCGTCGCGGTCGCGAGAAACGTTAGAAAAAATAATTAAAGGCCACGTGATCGAGAATCGTAACGGAATTCTCGAGGCTCACATTGTTTTATGGGAAATGGTTAACGTGCGTTCGCAGATGACGATGCCTGTCGAAGAATTCTTATGGAGCACGAACGCGAGAGAGAAGGCAAACTACGAGATATCGCTGCATCGCTTACACAACCAAGAATCCGAAGAAACAAATCGAGGACTTCCGAACCCACGAGAGACGTCGTCGATGCAGCCAATGCAGCTCATCAAGACAAACTTGTAAGATTTTACCTTTTCGATTATCATCGTCTCTTGTCCTTAAATATAAATTAGAAGTCAGGAAAGAAAAATGTTTTCTGTGTTTTTATCAATTCACGTGAAATCTCAACGTCAAATAAAATTCACATTCTGTTTTTTTCGACGAAAGGTTCGTGGTGATCCGGACGGTTGTGGTCTCGACATTTCCGGCACCAGATACTCGCCCACTTCCGAATTAAGGGTCGATCTCCCGGCGGAGGATCTTTTGAATATTAAAAAAGGATGGTTAATGAAACAAGGCTTGAACAAAGAATGGAACAAGCATTGGTTCGTATTACGCGGATGCGGTCTCATGTATTACCGAGACCCGAGCACCGAGGACAAGGGAATAATGGACGGTGTGATCGATTTGAATACCGTCACGGCCGTCACTTCTGTTCAAGTTGCTCGTAATTACGGATTCCAGACTGTGGTAATTATACGTTGATTTTCCATCATTTATTCACTTTTAAAGGGATTGGGAAGAAAACAATGTTTTTTGTTTGTTTGTTATTTTACGATTTTTTACTTTCCCTACCAGACTTGGGACGATCGAGGAACGACGTTATTGTCCGCGGTAACGGCTGGCATAAGATCCAGTTGGATGTCGGCGATAAGGAGAGCCGCAAATCTTCCCGATCCTGCCGAAAATCCAGTCGATGGTGGACACGTTACCTGTCAAAATAATCAGGCTGATCCCAAACGGCAGTCACCCACCGTGTAAGAAGCATTTTTCCGTTTTTATTTCGAAATAATCGAAAATAATGACGTTTCGGAAATTGGAATGATTATAGTTTGTAAAGAGTGACAAAAATAATTGTTTACAGATGCGAGCGAGAAAGAGATTCGGCGGCACCAACTACGCCGTTGACTCCACGTTCAGTGTTATTTTCATCGGACGAGGAGTACCGCACAGCATCGGAAGGTGGTCGACGGGAATCGGGCGATTGGTCGGAGCTTCCGGTATCGCCACCACCTCCTTCGCTTTCGAATCGTCACGGCGATTGGTCCATGTCGTTGAAAGGTCCGACGGAATGGACCGAAAACGTAGCGAATCACGAGTGGTCGGAATTGCCACCATCCCCACCGTTGACTCGCACAGCGTTGTCGAGAGTAAAAGCGCGTTCGAGATCCAGCTCGAGATCTCGAGTTTACAAGCGAAGTCGAAGTTCCCCACCAAATTCACGGAGAAGCACTCTCGACAGCGTGAGATCGGAGGACTTGATGATGGCGTGCTGCGAGCTTGCGGAACCGGACGAAGGATCAGTCAACGACGGAGTCGTGTCGAGCATCGAGAGCAACGATTGTCCGGCGAGCCAGAACGAACACCCTCTCATTGTAGAGCTTCTTGAAAATCAAGTGAGCAGTATACTCCGCGACAATCTCGATCATCCCCATCATCCGAGTGCTCTGCTAGTCATTATCGAGCGCCAAGAGAATGAGATCGAGGCCCTTAAATCACAACTGCAAATGGCACGCGACGAGGCGAGAGAAACTGAAAACGAAATTCTGCGGCTACGCGAACATCGAAACGAGAGCAACGCGAGAGATCGTAAAAATGATCAGGACGATTATGAGAGGATTAAGAAAATCTTGACCCTCGAGAGAGACAGCCTCGAAGCTAAATTACGAGATAATGAAAATATTCTACGCGAGACCAGAGAACGATGCGAATTCCTCAACAACGAGGTCTCTTCTAGTCAACGTAACGCCGATATTATGCGGGCGGAGATCGAAGCGCTTGGTCAAAAATTGGCTCAAGGTATACGTCGCTCGCGCACCTTCTCCTCCACTTTTCCAGCAAAAGAAAAACTCACCATTTTTACATTCCGCCTTGTTTCACATTTTAGGAATTGAAGAAAACGAACGGTTGTACAGTAGAGTAAGGGAACTCGAAGGTAAAAGCGGCTTATCAGCTTCGAGGGAACGTGGTCGAAGTTTCGATTCACTGAGCGATCTTACCAACATCGATCTTGAGCTGGATATCAGTGGTTTCGACAAAGAGCGGTTAGTTAACGAACAAAATGTCATTAGCATCGGTGCTTTGTACGTGGATCCAAAAATTCACAATTTATTTACCTTTTATTGATTTTTCATGACGTTACGTGCCCTGAAACTTTTAGAAACACGAAAAAGCCGAGTAGATCATATTTTCCCTAAAATGAAATTTCAAATGCTTGCAGGATGATGGAAGAGTTTGAAGAGCTGCGGGGTCGATTCGAGAAGGCGGTGCTGGAGATCCGAGCAATGAGGAAGGAGCTTCGCGAAGCTCACGCAACGCAGGACGCTCTCGAGTTGGAAATATTTGCTCACAAGCAGGACGAGTCGCGGGTGAGCGAGTCAAATCGAGCGCAGGTTGAATTGATGGCAGCTCGGATACAAGACCTGACGAGTAAGCTGGCAACAAGCGAGAAGCAAGTGAGGACGTTGAAGCAAAAGTTGACAAAAGCGGAAACGAGGGACAAGAGAAGATCGTTGTCGTTGAAGGGTCGTGAATCTTTCCAAATATCGCAAGAATTGGAGGACAAGTTAGCCGAGCTCGAAGCAAAGATATGCGCGATTGAGAATGGTGGGGAAAAATGTGGAACGACGTCCGGGCACATATCTCTGTTGCAGACGAGCAAAGAAACGAGTGCGTCGCCTCGACGCGAGCGTAAACGTGAGAATCGTAGTCTCGATCGTGGCAGCCGATTGCGACGAAAATCGTTGGATAGCGCGACGAGTTCAGAGCCGATGAAAGTGTTGATAAGGCTGAGCAGCTTGGAGACAAAAGTCGCTCAAGTCGCGGAAACGTTGGGTAGCGACGTCGAAAAGGATTCGAGCGAGTGTAGCGAGCCATCGAGTCCTTCGAGCTGTCAAATTTCGACAGAAATACTAACGAGACTCCGAAAGCTGGAACGCGTGCTGACGAAATCTAAAAGACGATTGGAAAAGTGTTTAGGCTCAACGCAAGCTGAAGAAAAAGCAGAAAAATGTTTGCGCGACGTTAACGACATTCTCGAGACGTGCGTCGATTGTAAAAAGAATCAACAACCTTCGAGTCAAACGATCGAATCGGTGCGAGTCGTAGTTGCCAAATTGGAGACTTTACTGACGGAGAAAATAACCGAACTTGCGGAAAAACGACAGAGGCTAGCGGCTAACAACCAACTCGACGAGAGAACGAAGCTCGAACTTGTCGCCGAGAGGCTCGCTTACGAAACCGTTGTTCTCCGACGATTAAAAGCTTCCTTGTCACGTGGATATGAGAAGAATATAATACTCGGCGAATTGCTCGAAACTAGTCATCTTATTTCAAACTTAAAGTCTAAGGTTTATGGAACTAAGCCGAAAAAGTACCAAAACACGAGTTACATACAATATCTAACGAAAATATTAGCCAATAAGTTAGTCTTGGTAGGTGGAGCTTTGTGCGATAGTAACAGTGGCACAAGCAACTCGAGGGTCGAGGAAACGTTGGACAAGAAAGATGCTCCGTTGAGAAGAAACGATTATCGTGATTATCTCAGCTCGAAGCAGCGTCAAGTCAATGAAATAATGAAACATTACAAAGAAACAAATTTCCGTGAGTTGGCTGATGCTTTGGCAGCCGAGACGTTGAGTCTGTCGGAGCAAGAGGATTTCGGTAAGCAATTACCATCGAACAAATTACTGGAGGATCGGCGAATCCGGGAAGCTTGGGCAATGGCCCAAGAGACGGTGAACAAGGAACTCGTGCAGGCCGAAGTCTCTCACGTTTTGACCCAATGCGGTCAGATGTACGAGCAAAACATCACAACGATAACGGACACTTGTCTCAATAGTCATGAGAATACCAGCCTCGAGGCTCGTATCGATGAGACACACACGAGATTACGTCGTCAGATGGAATTTACAATTCGCGAATTAACTGTCGCCTACGAAGAATCTTTGAATCGCATGAAATCCATGAAAAGTAATATCACGACGATGCAATACGACTCGAGGCAGCTGTTGATCGATTACGCCGATGTCGTGGCTCAAAAAGCTCTTATCGATGCGAGAATAGCATTGCTCGATGGCGAGGATGTCACGAGCTCCAAGGACGATGAGGGCAAAAGAGCGAAAGCCGATTGCGACGGAGGAAAAAACTGGGTGTCTAGTCTTATAAAGTACGAAGATGTTTTAACGGATCTTAGCAGTGAAAACGGTTGCGATCCGCTCTTGGATGCTGAGTTTGCGTATCTTTATCGACGTTTTACCAACGATTGCGACGAAGCAATCACTGGGAAGCAACGTAACAAGGATGACCTTCGTACTGTGGCTCAGTCCCTGCATGGCCTCGAAGACGATATCGCCACCTTGGGAAAATGCTTGCTGCAGAGAGACGACAAGCTGCAAGATATCGCTTCCTCCTCTTCCTCCGGTTCGTCCAATGTCTCCGATTGGTCAGACGTGACACAAAAATGTGCTGAGATTCGCGAACGCCTGAAACGTCTCGTCGATGCAGCTAAAAATATGCAGTGCAAACATTGCTCCGTTATGCAAGAAAGCATCAAGCGAATGAGCGTCCAACACTCGGAGGAATTGGAAAAAACCCGAAGAAACCAGGAGAAAGAGATTTTGGAGGTTAAAGCAGAAATGAAAAACGAGCGAGAATCGTTGACCAGCCAATACGAAAAAGAAGCTGCGAGCTTGAGAGACCGAGCTAGAAAACTGGAGCATCGTTTGAACGCCATGGACTCTGAGCATTCGGCACACGTCAACGAACTTCGAGCTGCTTACCAACGCTCGATCAGCGCCGAACTCGATACCGACGCCGAAACTCGTAAACGCTACAAAGAAGAGATCAAACAATTGCGAGGCTTGTGCGAAAAAGGCCTTCTTGCTATGGAAAATTCTCATCGACGTATTATCGCAGAAATGGAAGAGAAACACCGACAAGAATTGGAAAATTTACGCGTTGAGAAGGAACAAGCCCTTTCGGAAGAGACACAAGCCACCCTTGCTGCCCTCGATGCTATGAGGAAAGCCCATGAACACGAGGTCCAAAAAGAAATTGCTAAATTCAAGGCTGAATTCATCAAACAGATGCAAGCTCGCGAAGACATTGGAGCATTGCACAAGGAACACGAGTACGTTAACGATCACCATTTGTTTCAACTTTTTTTCTTAAGAATAATTTTTCAGTGTAAAGGAAACTCGATTCTATCACGCTTGTTTGCGTGATGTTTGTTTTTTTTTTGTTTTAAGGCGCAGTTGTCTATTGTTCCGTAGGGACGAGATGGAGGAGATAAAGCAAGAGATACTCTCATTGTCGTCCAAGTATTCGTCAAAGTGTGTGGAGTCAGCGGCACTGGAGGAAAAAGTTGGCGCTTTGACGAAACAAATGACGCAGGCCCAGCAACACATAATGCAGTTGGACGCTCGAAATAAACAGCTTCGTGCTCATCTCGTTCTTGAGACTAACGATACAGGGATCAACGACACCATACAACTTTTGAGAGGAAGAGACAACGAGATTGCCAAACAACAGGAAGAAATCCATCGTCTTCAGCAACAGCTAAAGGTGAACTTTTGACATTTTTTCTAGCTACTTACTCCATCACGATTTCTCATGCCTCCTTGTGTATAACAAAATCTAACTCTATTCGGTGTTTTTTTTTTTGGCATCGAGTTGGACCAAATATTGTTGAAAAAAAATGGTTTTCTCATTTTGGTCAAACTCTCAGCCGGGTCGCAATTGCATATTATGGTGTGTGGATTTTTGCACGTTATTTACTTGAAATTTTATTTTCGTTCGCTGCAGGTGTTTGTTTAGTTACTCCTTGATGCGCTTTTCGCCACGTTCACAATTTTACAATGTACATAACGGTTTATTTTTGGAAATGCGTTTTTCTTATTTATTTTTATTATTTAAAAAAAAAGCCCAAGGAGACCTGGGCCATAACATGCGATTGCATACAATAAAAATTGCCAATTTATCATCGTCGCTGGATTAGCTGATGTACGAACTTGATAGAAGGATTTCCTTAGTGGATAGAAAAATAATGATCCAAGAAATCACAGATTGGCAATTTTTGCACCGAAGCTGAGGTGAAACAAAAAAAAAACAAGTGAAAAATGTCAGTAAAACGTTTTAATATACATAATAATATTACACAAATGGTAATAATATTACGTATATTATTCCACTAATCAGCATGGGGACAAAGTACGTGAAAAAGCTTGGTGCGATATGACGAAAAAACCGTCGTCGTTGAGCTACTTTTCTCCATCATTGTTGGACGCGAATTCGTCGGGATCCAACAACGAAATGACGAAGACATCATCACAAGATACGAATATGTCTGTCGATTTATCAAAAACGTCTCCCACGTCTCCCAATCTACGAAAAACCATGTCCGAGGATAAATGTACCTCACGAAAAAACAACTTTTCCTACAAACTCGAACGTCTGAGATCGATCTCATTGCCTTACACGAACTCGAGACAATTAAATGTTAAAAACGAGGACACTGACAATAAAAATGGCATGAGGTCGCCATTGTGGGACAGTCTGAGACCGAGGACAGGCCTACCTCATCAGTATCAAGGTACAGAGGACAAATAAGAGGCAATAAAAGCAGAAAATTCGTCACCATTCACAATGATGACGTCAAAACTTTTGAAAACTAAAAAACCTTCTTTCTGGGCTTTCTCCCGTATGTTTCTCGTCTCGATCGTTTCTTCGAACGATCCCTTCGACTGTGTCTTCTGTACCGGGATCATTAATCTTTTTTAAGAACTAACAAAACGAAAAAACGCATTTGTTTTCGAGTTTCGACACAAACTTTGCATCTCAACAAATTCGGTTCTTCTTGCTTTCTTTTTCTGTATCGAACTCTAACACGCTTTAAATAGTCTAGCGAAAAAACTTCTGCATACGTGTCCTCAACTAGTAAAAGAGGAAATAGGAATCTTAACACGTAAACGCTTCGCTCGCCTCAAAAAATAAAAAGAATTGAAAAAATGTCTAACACATTTCGAACGTACGTACGACAATTAAAAACTATAAAGTGTTTTGATATATTTATAAAAAAATATAATCGCTATACAATTTATACTAATGGAATCAAAAAAACACAACTTTTGACTAAATTTTTACAAATTTTAATGAGTTTTGTGAATTTATGTGTGTGTGTGTGTGTGGGTTTGTGTGTGCGGTTTAAAGGAATGATGCACTTATGGGTTTTTGCATACTCGTTAATCTCGTCTATGGGAATTTTTGTAGTCCAGCGGAAACGAATCAAAGTTGACCGATTCGATGACACCAGAGCCCTAATTTTTTCGAGAATTAGAGAATTGGCATTTGCAAGGACCAAATGTAATGAGATTCAAAATTTCAACGACGAAATGTTGTCTTCGAATCTGTCAACTTGATAACGAAATCTTGAAAAGAGAAACAAGTGATTCGTTCCAATTGAATGTGACTGTAGAACTTTCTTTCACTGTATTGTGAATAGAGCACCGCTAACAAAAAATTCCTAAGATTTGAAAATAAGTTTTTAAAATGAAGAGAAATAAAACGTGTACGATAATAAGGTTGCTCAACACCGATGCGAGTCAGGAAACCTGGGATCCAGTGGCAGGAGAACGAGCAAAGTGAAAAACAGCAGCGGCAGAAGGCACACACCGTCGATACCAACTCTCGTAACACATCCGGCCTCACCCCGGAACCCTCAGCTCTCTCCGTTGCAGGTAATTCATTAAATTAGTGTAATAATTATAAACGTGAAATGAATTTTTGTTGCTTTCAATATGGAGCTCGTATTAATTGGTGTTTGTTGATTATTTTGTTGATGATTCAGAGCTGATGAGGTCTCCATCCGTGAGGTGGTCGGGCAGAAGTTGTAGAAGCCTGCCCTCGACTCCGACACCAGGATACCAAAATTCTCTCTACCCCCCACTCCCCGCAGTGGGCATGGTCGCTGAGAGAAAAAAAAGATTCGAACTGTGACCAACATTTCGTCTAGATCGGGGTTGACGATAGGACTGCACGCGCAACGTTTCGTTAATCGTCCAAAAGCGTTAATACAAAGAATTACCAATGCAATCCTGTGTTTTTTTTTCGTCAAACAATTTTTGTTAATTTTTTTCTTTTCATCAACCGAATTGTACGAAAAAATAACTCACGTACTAAAGATCCCTGTAAAATCCCCTTTTTTAGAGACTGAAAAATTCCTCGGAAAATTGGCCGATAGAAAAGTTTGAGATTGAAAAATAAAAATTCGAGGATTCCTCGCAAAGATGCAAGTGCATACTTTTGTTAGATAAATCGAACAATATGAAGTTTCGATGTGTGCTGGCGACGAAAGCGTGACACCTTATCATCGATTTCATACAATGATTACTTTTCCTCCCCCCGGAGGTTCGTCAAGAGAGTTGATGCTCTTGGACGAAAAGGGGGGATCTCTGTATCTTGAAAATTTCCTCCTGTACAGGTGCATTGAAATAAGAAGACAAAAAGATCAGAGCACACGTCTATTTCAATTTTTCGATGAAATTTTAAATTTCGGATCCCCTGTTTCGAAACCTTGTAAAAATATTGTTTTTTCTTTATATGTGTAGAAAGTTACGAAATTATTTAAATGTTTATAATGTATAGTTTATGAATTCCGAGTCTAAGCGAGAGAGAGAGAGAGAAAGAGAGAGGGAGGAGAGTGAGAGAAAAAGAAAGTTGACAAATTTCCACAAGCCCCAGTTGTTTAACCCCAACCCCCTCCTTATCCCTCCCATAGGAAATGGATTGTTTATATAGTTATATAATTAATGGTTTATTCTACATATATAAATATGTAATCACGAATTCGTTGTAATGATTGATAATTGATTATCTATTATGTAGAGTAATTGCTCAGGATTGTTTAACATTTATATATTATTATTATTATTATCATCATCATCATCATTATTATTATAATTATTGTATTTGTATGATAATTTATATAACACGTTTGAAATAAAAAGAAAGTTTGTAACCTTAACGAAATGTCTGCTCCACTCTTTGGACGATTGTGAATAGTATTTTGTGTTGCTTTGTCGTACGACAAAAATCGAATGCTTCAGTCGAGTGTGCGAGGAAATCTCGACAACGAAAATCCACGTTGACGTGGAATTCTGTTAATTTTTCGGAGAGAAACTTCTTATAGCACTTCCAAATTTAATGTGGCTGCTCGTCACACACTTTTGCTATTCTCATTCGTGATTGTGCAGAACAGACTTTGTGCGATTCACGTTGAAGACTCGAGGATACTCGGAGCAGTCGGAGCTGCCAAAAAAATGGATTCGATAAATTTTACTTTAACAAATATGCTGGACAAGCTGCGACCCTGGTTTTTGGAAAAGAAAAATTGTACTAAAGGGAGAAAAATTTATCCCGATATTTTGCTCAATGATTTTGAAAAATCTTTGACCCAATTTGTGTACACTTCGGAGTATTTTGCGATCGACCGGATTTAAAGTTGTTCGAATACGTCAAAGGAAAAATATTTGCGAATCAGCCAAGTGCTTATTCAATCGTCGAAATTCCGTTCATACTCGAATCGATTTGTGAACGACGATTCGGTAACAAAGCAATAAAGATACTACGTAAAGGGGTAAAAATGCGTTCCGATTATAAAACTGGAGATAGCGTAGCGCAGAAGATCCATCTTCACGCTATTTCGATCGGACACTTCGATTCGATCGGACGTGACAGACTTGATATAAGTACGAGCAGAATGCAAAGACTTCCAAACGATTAATTCCACTTTTTCACAATTAACCAGAATCCGATTGTCTGAAAATGGTTTCCGGTGGACTCTTCGTGGTTTTGTGTTTGGTGCCAGTGGTCATGAACAGTGTAAATGGAAGCTCGAGGGTAAGGGGAACGAATATTGTTGATTAAGAATTAGGAGGATTCGTTTGAATTGTGATCGTCTTTGCAGCCGCAAACGGAAGCGATTAATACGTGTTTCGTTATGGCGGACGCTTTTGTGAGAACGAATAACGTGAGTTTGTTCGCACGGTTGTGACTTTTTCACGAAATTATATAGTCAAATGGCACAAAGCTTCACGACTTGGTGGAAATTTACAGGAACTCGATGGTTGGCGACCTCGTTACGGTACCGGCGTCTGCGTCAATGGGCAAAAGAAAAATGTTGTATAAATATTCCCGTTGATTGAATTATCAAGTAAATTTAATAAAATTCATATTTTTCAAGACATTTTGGCATTTCTCAGGGGAGTGATCAGCACCAAAGTCCTGAATATGTTGTTCCTTTTACTCAAGACAAGGAGCTTCATTATGTAAGTCCGTGCACTATTTTATCGAAACTAATTATTTAGCATAAAGTTTATAAGATTTTGTGAACTTTCACAAAATCGTTGCATATGGTCGGATGGCTCATGAAACTTTTCCAATTTCTAGCCAAACACCGGGGGGAATTCTTAAGGAAAATCTTATTTGCTCGTCAAAGGAAGAGGACCAAGCATCGTACGTATTTTCACGGTACACTGGAATGTTTCTGTGAATCTAAATAAACGATACTCTGATTTTTGACCCTTCGTTGACACACTGGATCAATTTGACCCGGTCTAGATTTGTTCTTATAATTAGCCTAAAAACATGAACGTGTTTAGAAATTTGATAAAACAGCATCGCGGTCACTAGTTCTTGTGAATTTTTGGTTCCAGAAAAGATTTCCGAACAGAAAACGAAAGATTTTTGGTCCTAATGAAAGAGAAGAATGTGAAAGGTACGCTGCCTCCAGAAACTCGATAGTCTGTCAATAATTGAATATTTGTCAGAGATATAGAGATAAATAAATCACTTTACTATAATTTGCGGATTTTCCAATCTTTTGATAACGCACGACTGAACCTTCTGGGAACATTAACGAATGCCAATTGATGCGTAGGTTATTGATGTCTTACGCGCAATCACCCGCAATTGGTCAACGACAATCCATTTTGTTAAAAAATTGTTTTTTAAAGAAAATCATGAACATTTTTGTCAAAGAAGCGTATAAAGAAGCCCTGAGCGAGACAATTTGCCAACATCGACCAAGATCGTCTTCCAATGATTACGAGACACATTGTGTCATGAAAAGCAATAATCTGTACGAGATCAATTAAAAAAGATACGCGATAATATGATTTTTCAAGTGCAGATGAATTATTCGTTGCTTTGTATATATATATGACACATTGCCGTAAAGCATGAATGTTATTGCGCCATCCATCGTAACGTCTCAAGGAATAGACTTGCATTCTAGATAGTCTTGCATGCTCCTGCTCATTCAATCAAATTTTTGTCAGACTTTTATGGAGTTAATATAAATATAAATCGATAAGATGTCACGAATTTCTAGATAAACTCATTTCACACTCGTGTCAGTTATAGATCGTCATTCCGGTTCGAACTCAAACGGTGATTGTTCGAAATTTCTTTGCGTTGTACTCTGGCAGATTAATTAAAATTATTAGTCAAGACTTTCGACAAGTTCGAGAAGAATTCGCCCCCTTTTTCATTTTTTCGTAACAAGAATTTGTTCGTGACTTGGTTTTTCGTTGATTCAACAATCGTCTGGATTGTCGCAACGACGAGCTGAGGAGAAAAATCGATGTGGTGCATTTTTAAAAAAATTGTTTGAGCAACCAAATGACACAACAAAAAGGAAATAATTATGCGGGAAATACGGAGATGGAAATAAAAATGGTACTCTCCATGTAAAAATATCGAGAATAAGTCATTGTTTATTCTTATTTGTACTAGAATAAGAAGTACAAGTCGGAGAAATATGTTAACAATATAGATATTGGCAATGATAGTCTATAGCAATAGGGGAAAAAGTTCCGTTTCACGGAGGATTAAGAGTGCAGGAATTTGATAATCATTTGTTCGACATAATGTATAACCATTATAATTATTTTATCAGATGTGTCGTGCAATTGTGCGTGTTGATATAAATATCACAATATAATTCGTAGCTTGGCCTCGAAGAATTGTTTGTTTGTTTTTTTTCTTTAAAATTCATTGTTCAATGAATCGATCGTCTTGTATGCAATAACAATAAATTCCTGTTTCACAGTTTTTTTTTTTTTTTTTTTTTTTTTT
>JBAJMU010000003.1:1390121-1441829 GCA_037952995.1 Hyposoter didymator
TCATCAATTTCTCGCTACTTCCTTGGTCTACCGTTTCGTTGCATAAAACAGCCCTTAAAAGAATTTAGTCTCACATCGATCTCACCCTCTTCCAACTGTAAATGAAAGTTGGATCGATTATGTGACAGATGCTGAAAATTCTCGAACGCTCGAGTCATTTATCCAGCAGTTTTTTATTTACCTGATCGAATAAATAAATTTGTTTATAACACGAGGGTGACACGCACTCCCTTATACAGCGTGTCTTGGCGACGGAGCTGGCTCTCTGATTTTGCGACAACATTTTGCATGCCCCGCTCTCCTCGCAGGCTTGCTCGTACTCCCTGAATAACAGTTCCTGCCGAATAAGTGAATTTTTTTCTATCAAGTGATTATTTTTAAATGTTACGCAAAGTTTCCGCTCGCCGATTGCGAATCGTGTGACAGTTTTTCAAACGACGTCCCCGAACCACGGGAGACTTTTCGTTTGAGGCTTTCGTGACATGCGCTCTGAAAATTTCTCGCTTGTGACACTCACGGCATGGAATCAGGGAATAAAAACAAAACACAAACTTTCATCCCATGACAATCATTTCAACCGAGAAATTTAATTTTGCTACTTACGTTTTTACTCGTCTCCTTGTACGGATATTCCGGAAACGTGAACGTTTTGGAAACTGATGAACCATCGATATGACAGATTTGAAAGACGAGAAAGCAAACAGTATACGCGTTAACCAGCCACGTCGCCATTTTGGACTATCCTGAGTCGTGACCACCGAGGGAAGCTCTGAACGATCAATAAATATAGTTCGCCACGCTATGGACCATTGGCGCTCTTATCTAGAGGACTTCTTTACCTTCTTTTCTCTTTTTTTTTGTTTTTTCAATCACCCCAAGTTTTATTATTTCATTTATTTACCGTTTAAATATTGACCTCGGAATCGGGTCAATTGTTCTCAATCAGCTGCTTCTTTTTTATAAACTTGAGTCATGGACCGTCGGAGTAAAATCAAAAACTGTCATTTAAAACGTGAATGAGTTGAGAAACGTTTCGAGGATGCACTCCAATCTGGACGTGAAAAAAAAAAACTCTTTTATAATTACGAATAGAAAAAAAATACTATCCGAATGGTCCGAGCATTTTTTCTATTGAAATAAAATATGGGAATGTCAAAAAAGTACGAGAAAAATGAAGGAAAAAGGCAAAAAAAAAAAGGAACTTAAAGGAGCGCGAAAAGAAAAGCCACTTTCGAGATTCGACGCGGCTTTTGAACCTCGTTCATTCGAGAAGTTTTGAGCGTGTATACGCACGGACTGGCAAATGCTCTCTTCCGTTGTTTCCCTTTCGTATTCGCGTGCTCCTGCGGTGAAAATCCACCAAGCGACTCCTCTCGCCATCTTTGGACGTACCGGAACGAAATGAAGAAAAGCCCCTTTCGCAAAAAAAACGAAAAAAAGCAGCTCTGCGAAAAAAGATACGACGAATCCGGCAGCGAGGAGGACGACGATGAAACTGGAGATCCCATCACAAAGGATGCCAACGTGCTCTCGTTTATTTTCCCTCGTGATGGAACCGCGAAAAGTCGATATACAAAAGAAAAATCGTCGAGCTCGTCGTCGACCTCCTCTCGTTACAGCAAAGCCCCTGCCTACTTTGTTCGTTAGACGCTTATCAAATAATTTTGTATGCGAAAGAAAATTTAATTTAGTCATGGTAATTAGTTCTCATAATGAAGAAATCTACATCTTCATTCTCCTCTTTATTAATGAATACAAAAAAAAAACAAACAAAAAAATCTATAGACGTGCTTTATTCGTGACTCAATATTATGAAACGCCTGGAAAAATATTTTCGTTATTGTGCGAGATATAACAAACCAATATCGTAGTAGCTTTTGCCGGAATTTCTCAACATTCGAATGCGAGATTGCTGCATCTAAATTGGCTGATCCGTCGAGTTTTCAAGTCACCGAAAATAAAAACCCCCGCTTTCCACTTTTCTTTTGTTTGTTTTCGATAAATGATGGAATTTTCATACCAGACGAAAGGAAATCCTTCTTAATCACTTAGAAACCCTAATCTCGTTTTCACTTCCTCTCCAAGCCCTTGAGAGACTCGCGGTGCTTAAACAAGGTCGACTGATAATGGAGATTGTTGACACTCCCCCGAACACGTGTCGTCGCCGAATTCAGCGGAGTCGTATTCAATTCTCTTTCGTCAGCAGTTCAATCTGTGTTTCCCAGTGTGTTTACATTGCTCAGGTATTGTGCACACCTCGATAGGACTGGCAGTCGCATTGATCCGCATTCGAACGTACGTCAGATTTACCTCAGCGACGATTTTTCGTAGTAACGTTTACTGCTCATGTATCGAAAGGATTCAAAGAAAAATTCAAGTCGAAAACGAAAAGAAAGAAATGTTGCAAAGCCTGTAAACTTGCGATTCCAATTTTTTTCTAATTGAGACGAAATTATGGAATATTTTCCGTCGTCCGCGTGTCATGATCTTCGCACCGACGACAAACGGCATGCCGCAGTTTTAGTATTAAAGCACCATCTTGACCATATCTTGCCACCGGTAGCTGGCTTCGAGCCAGATATTAGGCAGAGAGAATCGGGAGAAAGCCAAGGAAGTTGGCCGCAGTCATTTGTTTGCATTACAACCACACGAAGCCCTCGACGAAAGGGGTCGAAAGGAAACGTGCAACAAGTTAAACGAAGGGAAAGGGCGATGGAAACTTTGGGCTCGAAGTTTCGCGCGAAATTGACCGGTACGCTTGTAAAAGTAGGAAAAGCGAATGGAAAAATAATGAGAAAGAGAGAAAATAAACGTAAAAGTAGACAAATCTATTTTTGCATCGTGTGCACGTTGCTCAATTATTTTTCCCGGTGAGTTAAATATGAAAAACGAATGGATCGAAAAATCTGGACCCATAGAAATTGAAGTAAAAATCCGCGCCGGAGAATTGGCAAAGTACAAGCAATAAAAAGTCTACAGACGAGGAATAAGCGTATTAAAAAAAAACAAAAGATAAATATTCGTGTGCCAGAAGAACGCGATCCATTGGACAAGCACCCCGGAACATTACGATTGGAATAAATTCCGTGTTTCATGTCGCGTTTCGTGCACGTAATTTTCTTTCCCAGATCCCCCCTTTCCGAAGCGACGATCCGGGAATTCGCGGCTCACGATATCACGTTTACAGCGCGCGAGACCAAATCCTCGCTCACAATTCCATTCTCGCCCATTAAACTCGCCCGCATTGTTGAATACTCGCCTATACACAAGCACATAGAATGCAAAGAAAAATTGATGCGACATTATACACTCATAAATGGAAACAGAAGAGTAAATGATGACAAAACGAATCAAAGAAAGGGACTATCAAAAGTATCGACTTGTTTCTGTAGAATTTTTTGTCGGAAAAATTGGAACAATTCGCAAAAAAAAAAAAATTCGAATCAAGTTAAAAATTCGTTCGAGTCTAGACGCCACAGAACTTTAGTTTTTCTTTATCTGTCAGTAGAAAACAAGAAGGAATCATGGAACATTATTGAAGCGACGAGCTGTTGCTAACGACATTTGTACAGAGTCGGCTCTACGTGCGAGGGAATCAAAGATTTGACGTTCGAGAGTCATTCAAAGAAGGACTCATCTAAGAGCATACTATACGCACCGTAACTGTGGCAACCATTGGGAATATAGTATCGGATGAGAGAGGGATCGGGGTGAAGGGGATGTTCGTATAAGGGAGAGATGGAGCAGGATCTAAAGGAGACTCTGCATCCTGTTCTCTCATTCGCGTAATTACGTGAGTGCATCTCGTAATTAGGTCGCTCGGTCAAACTACCGTTGCATGAAAGCATGCACCAGCCCTTCTCGAATGTCGGGGATATAGAACGTATACGGTTTGGTGGATCGGTTTAGTCCAAGGGTTTTCAGTTATAATGAAGGCTCACTATCCTTTTGGAAAATGAACGTTTCCCCAACCATACAAATATGTTAAGTAATGAAATTTAATGTTTATAAACATGTTGCTCAGCTACGTTATTCGAGTAAATTCTGTTTGACCAAAAAACACGTTTACATAGAATAAATTTTAATTAATTTCTTATGAATTTTCATTTGCATTTTATCTGACAAAGTTCACGTAAAAACATGAAAGCAGTGCTGCGTTATTTTACAACAATTGTAAATGAATAATGCATACGAATTATTAATTACTCTTCGAATTTTTACACTTTTTATCGTGCATGGAGTTTTTGGTCAATCATTACGTGTGCATGGACTGGAAATCCTACAGTACCATGGTCACGAAGTCCCACAGAGGCGATCATATTCAGTTGGGGTTGAAGAGCAGTTGAGGTTGTGTAATACTTGACGTTTGCACTGTCTGAGTTTGACTGTTAGCAAGCTCTAGAGGGAAAATCACGTAGAATCCTCAAAGTTCGGGCCATGTGAACAAAACGCGTCGAGAGTTCTGTACAGTACTCCGTATTTAGTCAGGAAACTACAAAGTACACGTAATACTGCAAGCGGTATATTAAAAACGTAGGTAAGGGCGGATTCAACGATTTCGATTAACGAGCCTCATTCGAATGACGAAATCTCCAGAGAATGAAATTGACTAAAACATTCTTGAGACTTGAAAATCATGAGGTGCTTATAGATTTATGGAAAATCGATCAAATGCCAATTTGCCAGAAATTTTCAGAAGGCGTAACAAATCTGTCAACCTTCTCCGAACGACGATCTTAACCCGATGAAAAATTGAACATTCTCTTTCGACGTACGCGGGATGGAACTATCAGATCTCGAGCGTCGGTCGCGCTCTCGACGTTTTTCAACTTTCTGTCCGCAAGACTGCGGTGTGTGACGATGAAGAACGATAGGTGCAGCGGAGTCTAAAAAAACGGTAAGAATAAAAAGAAAAAAAAACCGCATCGTCGTCTGTCGAAGAGGAGTTGGGCAAAGTGCACGTTCGTGCAGCCGTTGGCCACCGGAGTTTTATCATCCCTTTCCAGCGAAAACTACCCCCTTGCACTATTACCTCTGAAGTTTCCCCGTTGCCTCAACCCCAACTCCACTTTTCGCTCCACGTCACGTGCGTATCGAGAATCTCTGTGATGTCAAGAGGCGAGAAAGAGAGACGATGGAGGCGAAGAAATAGAAAGAGAGATGCGAAGCAAGCTTGAGACGAGGCGGGAGAAGATTGTGTCTCAGGATGAAAGCTCTGACGCAATAATGGACTTCCTAGTATCCAGATACAACGTAAAACGAGTGTATAAAATGTGACGTGAGAATTGAAAAGCCACAACAAGCAGAACTAATAGTGCGAGAGCCAGCGCATCGACACAACAAAACGTACAGTGAATACAAATGTTTGAATCGAAAAGGAAAATATTGACGAATTCGTTGATTCTACTCCATCATTTCCGCAGAGTGTTTTTTTTTTGCAATATGAAAAGCGATCGATGAAAATTCGGGTGGAGGGCGCAGTAAAATGAACAGGCCAGAGGAAGTAGGAATGGAATGAGAAAATAAAGCCAGAAATTACAAGAAGAGCAGAAAGAGACGAGGAAAGACGTGAACAGTAGAAATAGATGGATGAGGGTAAAAAATGAGTAAAAGAGGAAGTGAGGATGATAGGGATAAAGGAGAGAGAGAGAGAGAGCATCATAGGTAGGCAGTGAGAAAGGCCGAGAAGGAATATCTGTATCGTCTTGAAAGATGACGAACGGAGATGCAAGATGCAAGTAAAGAGCAAGTGGAAGCGAGTCGCGCGCAACTTGCCACCACTGCCAAGCTCTCTTGCCGTTACTACTTCGGTTACTTCGGTTTCTCGCCACACAGCTCCGCGCTTCTACTATTCAGTTCACGTTTGTCAACCGAACGCGTTACTTGTGCTCTGAGCGTCAGTCCCAAATATTGCCACAGATGTAATTATTTTTTTGTGCATACAAACATAAGTGACAAAAAAAAATTCATTATAATTTTCAACGTTTCGGAATTTGTAATGAGCAGTGTTCTGATTGTGATTTGAATATTAATTATCCCTCATTATTTATTGTTCGTAGCTTGATATCACTTAAGAAAAAGGCGCGAAACTGTGAAACAAAAAATCGTTTCGTCTGATCATATACGATCTTCAACTACTGTGTCATCTTATACGTGTAATCAGCTTCCAAGGAATGCAACGATACAACTGTGAATATTTTACACTCGAGTTTGTGCGACGTTCTCAAATATACAATTTATCAGCGCTTGTCTCTGTTTCGTTTTCTTATTTTTGCTTCGTCTCATTCGTGCATGAGTTAGCTGTGAGTGATTATTTGCAAAAATAAATCTAAAAATAAAAATATCGTAACAAGAGTGTCAGGTTAGAAAAGTGAATCCTTTTTTTTCGTCTCTTCGTGGAGACTTTTCGTCTCTCTACTTCCGGGTTTACGACAGTCGCGATTCTACCGAACAGGATTTTCCGAGGGTAAGATAAAGTTTCGTTGTTTCATTAATTTTCGATTCTTTACGCCCAACACAATGAGAGTCCTTGATGTTCAATCTTTCTGTATTCTTTTCCATTTCCACAAAGCTCCTTTATCAGAGACGCAACATTTCGAAGGACGCTAATGAGCGTTTGCACAAGCAACTCTTTGTGAAGGAGCACGAATAATGGTGACGACTCGAATGTGCTAATTTAATATTAGTCTCGTTTATCTCTTTCTAACACATCATCGAGTTGCCATATTCACAGTTTTACCGAGACTTTCACCGTTCGACGGATCGAGCAAACGTTTGCCCCTCAACACTTTTCAATACACTTATTTTTACGTAACTTAACATATCGTCAAAGTGACAATTTTTCAATTCAATTTTTGAAAGATTGCTTGATGCAACAAGACTCTAGGTAACAATTAACATTCGCTTCGATCGTTTACATCGAAATACTCCAATCTTATAACGAAACATTCAGAAGACTTCGTTCAGTCCTGCAATCATTTTTCTTGAGAAAATCTTCGGATGCATGCGACTCTGGTCACTGAATATATTTATATATTTTAAACTCCGCAATCGTGTAACCGGAGTCGCGTTGATAATCATGATAATAGCGAGGCACAACATCAACCAAGTACGTAATGCGATACGTCATTCTGTACAAATCGTCTCCACTGAGACTATTGCGTTTTTATCAATGAAAATAAAATATTAGAAAATTATTTTAAAAATGATTAATTCTAATAGAATTTTATTAATGGATTTAAAAAACGATTTATCGAATCACTGTTTGTTGTTTGTTCGTAATTACTATCGATCATTAACGAAACAGAGATCAAAACGTCGACGCGAAAAAATATTGTTTCTTTTGTTTTTGGTCGATATTCCTCCGGCAAGGCAAACGCATGCACACATCTCGAGACTCGTTTCAGATCACGTTAGACCGGATTTTGCCAGGCCCGCGAGTCCCGTACAGCACGTGGAAAAACTCTGCCAGTCTCTCGCGGTCCCAGAGACTCGAATGGGCACGAGATGAGACATCGTGACCATTATTGCCATGGTAGCGCTCGTTGTGATCGTAATTTGATCGTCAACGTCGTAAAATCAGTCTTTTGAATCAATAATCTTTAAAAAACTTGAATTCATGCAAAAAACATTCTGGCCAATGTAGAATTTGCAATGATAAACTATTTTCTGAGCAGCAGCATCTTCTGTCATCAATTTTTCATTTTATATATTTTTTGTCACCATGGATAGTGAAACGAAAAGTTCTTCGCTAAAATGTTGCTCTCGAAGCTCGTACCGAGCAAAAAAAATTGGCCCGAACGATACTTCAAGCCCGATAGGAAAGTAAAGATAGAAGACGACTGCTGGTCTCAGCGAAAGACGTCAAATCCCACGAGAGATCAGAGACATCGTCTGAAAAGTCGTTTGCTTCAGCAAAGGAAAGCAAAAAAATTTCCCTATAATGAGACTTCTTTATATTCGCACTATCAAACGAAACATTTGCCTTTGTAACGTTCACGTTATTCATGCATTTTTCATGAACTCTGTGACTCCTTTTTCCTTTTTTTCTCGTTCTCTGTCCCTCTTGCTCTTTCTTTAAGGCACGTGAGATAATCGTAGGTTGGCCTGCACCGAAATATTTCTTTCCAACACCGCACACCATCTTATCGTCCGGAACAAAATTAAAAAATGAACAATATCACTTTGGAGGGAAAAAAAAATTCTATTTCATGATTTTTTCGAATTTTACGAAAATCCGAGTTTTTTTTTTCTTTTATCGTTCAATCGCTGTAATTTCTGCAAATTTTGTATAATATTGGGTATAAGTCTGTGCTTCACCATTTTGTAATGTCTTTCTGGTCCATTCGATATTCGAGCGCCTGACTAAATATTGAAGTTTCTTTTTATCCACGATATATGGAATCGCGTCTACTGCTGAAAGGGATGAAAACTCAGCAATAAATTTGATTCGAAATAGGACGACAGCGATCCAAGGGCGAAGCGGAAAAAAATCGAATTAAGGGGCAGCGATGCAAGAAATAAAATGGTAAAAATAATAGAGTACACTCGACGAAAGGAGAAATGGGGAATAAAAGAGGCAAAACACTCCCTGGGGCGAAAAATCGAGCGCGAGTGAGAAAATGTAAAAGAGATCTGTTTTTTTTTCTGTTACCTTGGAGAAAAAAACTCGCTCAGCGAACCACGACGAATGAAAATAAAAGGGCCGCGAGATTCTCGCTTCTCTGTGAAGTCTCTAGTACAATTATTTCGATCCAGCCGCCAACGAAAACCATTGGCAAAAAATCGACAAAAGGATCATTTTCATTTTCTTTTATTATTATTTTATCCTTTGTCGCTTGCAGGTTCAAACATTTTTTCGTTGGAGAAAAAAAAATACAATAAAGAAGTCAACATATAAATTTCCATGGCTTGCGTGCAGACAGAGGTCCGAGAGGCAGGTGTGAGAACTATTTGAGAAAATAGTCTAAGGTTAAAATGGATCGATCAGAAACAATGACGAATTGAGAAAAAAAACACACACAGAAATGCATACAAAATTTCGAGTCGAAAAAAAACAGCTTATTCAAAAGCAATCACGAATTTTTATGATCACGGGTCACACATTTCATCGCTTAGAATATTTTTTACCCCCACACCTGAATTTTAAAGGATTCGAACGATGTTTGAAATTTCGTCTCGGCCAATGCAATTTATCACGATTCACAACGCAGGCTTTTGGTGCCTGGGTCCAGCCGAGTATTTGGAAATGAAAGTGCATCATGACACGCGATGTTCGTCGTTATAGGAACAATTAGTCGCTTCGAAGCGCCATAGACCTATACTCTGTTTCATTTTTTCAAACGAGAAAAATTATACTTGATGAAAAAAAAAAATGGAAATAGTGAAAAGTGGCAAATTGTGAAATCGATAACACCAGGAACTTCCACTATGAATACGCATGCACATACTTCACTCGAACAACGTTCACATGACGATGTCCAGTGAAACGTCGTTACAGAGATTGCATTTTTTTTGCGATTGGAAATTGAGTTTCAGTTTTTTTGGATCTAGTTCCGTTAGAACGTATCAATAAGCTTGTCGAAGTCCAAACGTTTCGAAGCGTTTGACTCAAGACGAAAAAGCTAAGAGGCAAAAAAATGTGTATCGCTTATGCTCTTTTGCCTTGGAGCTTTGTGTCTATATGTGTGTACGTGTAATTGTATGTACACGCAGGAAAGAGGGTGCGAAGTAGATCTGCACGCGAATGTCGGGACTGTTGCGGTTTCTCATATCGTTGGGTAGCAGTTTCAGCTGCAGCTTCGAACTCGCCCCAATGCCCGAGGGGAAATATGAACTGTAGAGCATGCTGTACAGAGCCTGCTTCGTGCGCTCGTACGAATGTTAAATGTGTAAATATGTAACATAGCAAACTCGAGGAAATGTGTAAAGCCAAAGTGTATCAGCACATGGGCTATTCGAGGTTAAATATCCAAAGGATCAGTGACCACATTAAAGAGCAAGCAGTATATCGATAATAGAAAAGGGAAAATAATTTTCATCGTTTCCGCACATTCTCGCGTGATTATCCGTCGATACTGACCAACGACTGACAAGTAAATCGTCGAATATTATGAACAATCTAACGATCTTTCTCTTGATGAAAAATGGAACTTGCAAAACGTCAATAAAGCTCGTGTCGATGTATGAAAAAGAAATTAAAAAAAAAGACATAATCGATGTGGACGAATAACGATCAATCACGATGAGTGCACTCGATCGTCGAGACCTTAATAGACAAAACTTGTCCAAGCACTATGGCAGCCAGCCGAGTTTAATAACTGATCGAGCTGCTCGTAGTCGCTTGAAACACTGCACTCGAGGGTGTGAGATAGGGATGGGCGATGTTGAAAATATAATCGATTTTTCAGAAATCGATTATTGGAAAAACAATCGGATTTGAAAATCGATTTTCCAGTAAAAAAAATCGCTGAATCGATTGATCGAAGAATAACAAATTATTGTTATTATTGTAAATTATTGTAAAAAATAACCTTAATTTTAAACTGCTCTCTAGAAATTCTTGATCGATTCTTAAGAGAATTCCTTAATTGGAATCCGGGTTTGCCGATATATTCAGTACCTGAGAAATTATCAACATTATTATTGATAATCGTGAATAATATTAAACATATTTTTTTCTGTTAACATAAATAATGATATATATTAAGCACAGCTTATCNGTAAGTAGAGAATATTGAGCAAGTGAGCTGACACTTACAAATCCATTAGGATATTGCTCCTATGCATCAATATGAAAAACCACCCAAGTATTATTTTTTTCAACTTGACCAATACCTCGAGCCATATTTTAAGTAATTGAAACGTTTTTAATTCTTCCCATTACTCATCAATAAAAATGACATAATATTCAAATGACGTGAATATGATTTTTTTTTTTTCAAATACTTGTATCGAGGATTTGTCGGGAAGAAGACAAAATATCGATTTACCACGATGATGACATTTTTTCATTTTATGTCGTGACTCGAACGAAGCATAGAGCGTAGGGAAGTAGGAAACAGCAAATGTCTTTCTAATTGATTAGTAATAACAGGGAATAATAATGAATGTACGATATGCATGGAGAATTATCGAGTGGTATAAATAAAATATGTCTACGCCCATTGTGAAGAATAATAGGAATATCGTCGGCACTATGAAATGATGAGACAATACAGAAAATCCAATAAAACTATTGAAACGCGAAGGGAAAAAAAGCGTTACCGGCACTGAAGTAATAAGAATAATAAGAATGAGACTGCAAAAATAAATGCGAAGGATCGATCGTACGGACGGGAACTTCGATATGAGCCGACGTCGCAGGACGTCAAAGATAAAAAAAAGTTCGCGAGTTGACGGACGATTTTTTTGAGACTACAATTTATCCCGTTTAACGGATGCTTCCTCACTTAGTAAGAAAGTTTTTGTACTAAAAATAGCCGTGGGTAACGACGTCATTAAAAATTTTATAGGTTCGTGAACGAATGATCATAACATGAACTCCTTTTTTTTGTGTAAAAAAAAGTTTGACCGAACTGTAATTAGGCTTCTTCAATGAAGTTGCAATGGAGAAATTTTCAACATTCTTCCGTCGTAGGAAAGCAAATTGCTCTGCAAGATTGGAGAATAAAATTAACAAAATAATTGAAACATTTGTCGATACTTCGTGTTTTTTGTTGACATTTTTTTTCGTTGGAGGTTCGAACGGCTACGAGAGCCGTAGGAAAGCTTGCTGGATACAAAAATGGAATATAATGTTCCCTGGAGCCTGGACGAGGAATCTGCTGTTGTTGACAAAAAATCGGGAAACATTTGGCCGTTTCCGTATTTTTTTCTATCAATGGCTCAATGATATACTGTATATAGCGAATACAAACGAGCCGTTCATTTTTCCTATTTGTTTTTTTCTCAATGTACTCGATTTCCCTTCGTCCATGTAGTTTCCATCGGGGTTTTTTTTCCTCCCATAGACAGAGAAGAAATGAAAGAAAAAAAGAAATTTAGGGACGAAACGAGAGAGGTCTCGCTCGTATCGATCCTCCGAGGCCAATATGAGCATCGAGTGCATCGAACAAAACCGATCAAATAGAGCGATGTCCATCCGCTTTGTTCTCGACGTATTCACTCATTCGTATTCCCCCATTCCTTCCAACAATTCCCTATCTCTTTCGCAGCTTTTGAGATTTCAAAACCAAATCGTTTGAAAGTTTGATTTTTATGGGGGAAAAAGGAAAACGCAATGAAACGTTGAAAGGAAAAAAAACATTGAAGAATTTGAATTTACAAATTCAATTCCATTTCCTCCTCGCGTTCCAATCATTTTCTTGCTTTTTCATGTGTACTTGGCGTGATTGATCGGAAAAAAAAAACGTTTTCCACGTCTGTGATAAAAACCAAATAAATAAATCAAACGACGAAAAATTGTGTGAAAAGCGAGAGGCGCTCGCGCGCGAGTACCTGAGCGACTGAATAAACTCGAGCTCGTCGAGCTTCCACGCGTAAAGCAAACTTTAAATAATGCGGTTCGAGTGTACCAATCCGTCGTGAGTGGACCGTGATCGAAAACGAAAACTTTTGTTTTATTTACGAAATTCGCTCAATTATTTGAAGCTACCTTCGATCTCAAAGCCTTTCACAATCTATCGCGAAAAATAAATACTCGATTTTTAAACCGGCAGATAAAAAATAATCGAAATGATATTATTGGAATACATGAAGCTCCCTTCAATTACGTGGTCTCCGAACTACATTACACTCGCTTACAGTTTTGAATTCAAAAAAATACCATAAATTTGATCGTCAATAATATTTCCCTGGTCGGTGTGTGGTTTCGGTGGTTTCCCGAGCAGCTCGGACTGGGACAATATTTAGTTGGGTAACCGCTTAACGATGCATCTATTGCTGTGGGTTACATGCAGTTCGTTGGAAAAAAAGAAAAATTAGGACAACGGAAGGATCGAACATAATAAACTCTTCGTGATTGAATATTTATGCAAAACGAAACGATAATTTAGTGTTCAGAATTTTACAATTGGATGATGGGAGCAATATTCCGCTTTTGCGAGAACCAATCTGAAGTTCTGATTCCGAAAAAATGAGCCTTTTTATTAATTTTTTTCATCCCCCCAATTAAAAAAAAAAAAAAAAAAAAAAAAAAAAAAAAAAAACATTTGGGCACGGCGCAACACGAAAAGAACCAGGTATACGTAGGTTCGTGAGCTTTTGTATGAATCCGATGATTTACGGGCTGGAATGTTCGATTCCGAAGAGCCAACAGTTGCAGTGGATTGCCATGCCAAAACGAAGGCAATGCAACTCTAGAATACACCGAAACACACTCATATAGCTACATACGAGGTATTCCGGATCAAATGGAGTAGGACCTTTTGCCCATAACGGAACCTGAGTTTTTAGTAATTATTCGTTCCTGCGTTGGGTGATGTTAAAATATATCAAATAATTGCATTGTCATTATGATGCAACTTTTGATTCGAAATTAAATTTGCAACTATGAAGGAAGTTTCTAAAACGAAAATGTTTTTCGATTAAACGGAATCGTAAAAACTCCAGCTAAATCGAACGCGTCAGATTTCGTTCCAAATTTATTCGATGGGGTGAAAAATAATTTTTTATTTACCTATCGATTTTTTTCAATTCGAGCAACGCAAATTTCTCCATAATCCGAATACGGTAATCAATCTGTATCTGTGGCTTGGAATTCCCAATACGTAAACTGAGAAATAAGGTGTATTGAGAATTTCCATAAAACAGGAAACAAACAACGAGAGCGGGCCAGTGGCAGTTGCACACCATGCCAGTAATGGGTGTTCCGCAATCCCCTGGCCTTCGAACGAAATATATCAACGAATCGATATCATCGAATTCCCTTGCCCGCTCAGTTGCACTTTAGGAAAAAAGAACGCGTTTCTTGAAAGCGAAAAGCTTTTGACTAATTGGTTCATTAAAAAAACGAAAGTATATTTTCATCATTTCGTTGTTTTATCGTGACTCGTCAAGTCGTGATTTTTTTTGCGCCTGCATAAAAAACATTTGCAGAGAAACTTGGGGATGTCCCGACCGATATTCTGGCTTGTTTGGTCGTACTAACGATCTCCTATTCAATTCACGATACGACACAGTGATAGCGAATCCGTGGTAGTTTGCATGAAATATTTTTTTATCAATTTTTTTTTTTCACCCGAAACTCACATTTGCACCATCGGAAATCGGAGAGACTGGAACACATAAATTCGCTGGTTCATAACCTCTGCGAGACTGCAGTCATCGAATACTGTTCGAGAGAAATGTTTGAAGTTTTTTTTCCGCTTTGTGGAACGGTTTCTACAAAGCTATCGAGAGTGGAGCTTTCGCAGCTCCACCAACAGCAGATTGCAAAAATACTGAGACCCGAATTTCGGGGAAAATTGAAGAATGCGGAATAAAAATGTGTCAAATGTTTTTGATGAATATATTTTTTGAAAAAAATAAACTGCAATTTCAGTTGAACAAATATTTGTGAATAAGTTGTTGGATCGAGTTGATATTTATTTTTATTTTTATTAAAACATAACAAAAATTATAAGATGTTTCGGGGATGGAATAAAAAATGATCTCGCAGAATCGACGCACGAAACGATATTTCCATGTACGGTGTATAAGGAATGAATGAAAATTTATATTGGATTTCGTTGGAGAAGAAGAGCTCTCGTTTGTCGCTGGTTCGTCGCGCAATCGGGCGAGTTTGACCCTTGAACGAACTTCTCGATTGGCCTCGTTAAGAAAAGTCAGGCGCCTGAGCAAGCGACGAACGTCGACGTGAGCATCTGAGACGAGGGTAACCAAAACTTTATTGTCGGCAGTACCAAGAGTCTGGAAATTTTCTTCGCTTTTCTCTGCCGCTCGCAAATCACGTCACGGAGCTCATAAATTATCGAAAAGTACACGTTTGAAAACGGAAAGAGAAGAAAATCGATGCTCGCTGGTAAGAGCCATATAGCTCGACGTTATGAATCATTTCCGGTGTTGCAATAAAAAAAAAGGGTCATAAAAAGCGCTGAATCGGTTCAGTGAGCTCGCGGTAGAAAAATACAAATGAAATAGGTGTGGTGCATTTTTCACGCGCGATATTTGCTAATCCTTGTTCCGAGACATACGAATGCTTTTTGTTTATAGCATTACAAGCTCGCGTCGATTATCCGTCGATCGGTGTAGCCGGATAATGATGATTTGAACGAGGAGATGGCGCTGTCATAGGAATGCATTGCTCTCGTCCATTTTGCACGTGTTTTCACACATCTATATCGTCCTCGTTACATCAATTCCTATTTATTATGCAACTTCCACCTAATGTTGATCCTCGTGGCAACATAATGCTTCGTGGAACACTATCCCAGGAATATATTTGTTTGCAATGTCCTACTGCATTCCATACTACTTCGTCCTCACTGTCTCGTTTATTTTGCCTTTATTTGAATAATCCAATAGCCGAGGCTATTACGAACCGACTTTTTTTCACTATTTGTGTTCAGGAAATATTTATTTGTCCACCGAATAAACGGAGACTCCGAAAAATACAATTAAATTTCACACTCGCACGTGGTGAATCGTAATAAGTTTTGATTCATTGATCGTTGAGAGGGCGCGCGGAGTACGCAGCGACAACATGATTAATGCGAAAAATTATATCAAGGAAAATCCGCAACACCGTTATTTGAAATAAACCAAAAAATTAACGGTTCAATTGTTTTTAGCAACCCAAAGAAGAAGAAAAAACAACACCATTATGCCACTCGTGCCCAACTCGCTCCACTTTTGTTCTTCCATCTGGTATCCATTTTATCTCTTTCAACCCTCGGTATCACAGCGAGGGACGAGGGCAAGATCGAGGATAAAGATAACCGGAGAGACGTGGAACGAGATTAAGCTTTCCTTCCTTTCTCCCAGACTTACCTGTATATTTCTCTTGTATTTCTTTCTCCCTGTCTCGCTCCTCGTCACTATCTTCAGACGAGCTCCCTGCAGAGCTCTTAACGAGAACACTCTGCTTACATATATACATCATAACTGTGCATGCCTTCGTCATCGCTCACGCCATTTTGACCAAATCTGACCTTCGTAACAGCCCGTTAAACTTTTACTAATTGATAAGCAAAAATAAACGACACACTGTCGTTATTCTTCATTCGGTTAAAATCTGCGAAAGGTCCGTCCATTTCGAATCAAGTTATTCAATTATTACTGAAGAATTTTCAAAAGATCAGCAGCTTTATTTTTCAATGATTGAAAACGAACCACTGTTGTTTCCGAAGAGTAAATTCCTTCATTTTTTTCTACGAGAAAAAATTTCATAAAGTTTCAAATAAAAATTCTGATATTTTCGTATTATTTCGAAAGTTGGAATAAGCAGCTTTATGGATATTTCGTATTGATTAATTAACCTGGGACGTTCCCTGCTGCTGCAGTGCTCGGAGCACTGCTACTGGATAGTGATACATGTTCCGACTCGGTGTGTCTGTCCCCTAGATGCCAGGGAGTTCGCAGAGATCACACTTGGATCATAATATCGTGACATTAATCCTCATCCCCTTTCGTCCTGCCAGCAGCTCTCTCGTTAATGCGATATTGCTCGTTACCACGAACAATCGCAAGCTCTCTTGTAACTACCGTAGGACAGAGTTCACATGTACAGGCCGAAAGAGGTTGATGCATGGCATGAAAAGCCGCGATAACATTGATCCCCTCATGAGGATCCCGGTGGAGCTGTTCCATTAGATCCTTGCATGACGAGGCATATTTTTATCAGGAAATAACTGTTGAACCCTTTCTCAATCTCCCGCAATTGTCTTTCTTGACGTTCGAGATGTTAATCGTAATCCCGAAACTGGCAGGTCTTCCCCGGCAGGCTCGTAATCATCCTCGCGGGATGAGAGGCTTCCACGTCGATCCATGTTTGGACTCAGTTAAACCACATTTCTCTGTGCTCCGACTGAATGCCCCCCCAAATCAGTGGCTTCTGTCAAGGGAGCCACTTGCCCCAGCGGTTGATGAGAATCGATCGAGGTGAACCATGAGATGAATTTCCATTCCAATGGTAAATTGGAATCGGCAAGAGTTTTCCGTCAAACTGATCGTGACAACAGCTGCGTTTAAAACAGCTGACAACTATTTGGAATGATACCAAATTACAGGTTATACCGCACCGCTAAAATGAAATAGTGGTGTCAATAACAACCTACGAGCGGTTCCCGAGGCATTGAATGCAATGACATGATCTCCGAATTGATAATTCTTCAAAGAGAAATAACCCCTCGATCTGTTGGCCTTTCGGATGAAAACTATAGCTACGTTAGTATGAAAGCACAAACTTCTTCGTATGCTGTTAAACAAAAAGAAATAGTCGTTGTGAGGATGTGTAACGCGGGAAGCACGAGTGAACCAGGACGCCGAGGACCAAGACCACCCTCAGTAAACCATGGACTACGACAACTTTGTCATGCACTCGTAGTCCTTCTAACCCACATAAAAAAGGGACTGTGGAACCGAGGAGTTGCCAAAAACGGGGAGAGCCCGATAGAGTCGGAGTGAAAGCCAACCGAGGGGATCCCAGACTTAATCCCTGATTGGGATCTAATCGAATTAGGGCGTCATTGGAGTCAGATGAAACTTCAATAATTTGTCATTCATGGACCAACTCGAAGACGTAACGTAGTTACCTACATAGATGGAGGTTTCTCCTTCCATTTTCTTCGAGGCGCAGATTCAAGGTACTCCTTCGTAATCTGGCCCGATGTTGGGTCAGGGACGTTTGTAAAGAACATTGTTATGACGTAAAAGTTAATACTTGTTCCTGGAACAAGAATGACACAAAAATAGACAATTGTGCTTGATAAAAATAAGAAGGTTTCCAGGAAATACGAGAAAATTGGAAAACTCCGTTTTAAGGTAGTCTGAGCAAGGAAAAGTTGTTTCTCCGATATATGGGGTAACGGAAAAGCTGGGCCATGACGGGGCAACCTCCCAGAGTGGCTAGGATCGATAGCCCGACACGCCATCATCCCTCTCTTCGGTCGCCGCTCTTACTCCGCCCCCACGGGATTCTCTCTGCGTGCTCGGGGCGCCAAAACCAACCCCATCTACATACTCACTTCTGCCTTTGCGAGACCATCTCGAAACCCTCTCCTGGACTGTGAGAAAATGGCACATTGGCCAACCAAGCCCCATCGGATTCCCCATTAGGTCGCGGACAAGCAAGAAAACCTAAACTCAAGGATCACCATTCAACCGCGAGCATCCTACGAAATGAATAAAAATGATGATACAATCGAGCGAGCATGGGTGAGACTCTTTACGTAAAAAAGTATCATCCCCGTCGCTTCATTCACGCGGCAAATTGCCAAGTAGGCCACGCCAATTATAATTTATTTATAAATTCAACCCGGCAACAATAGTCGCAATACGTAGAAAACGATTCGCGCTCATTTTGTCCGACTGTGCAAAAAAAAAATTGGCCTCTTTTAATTTTCGAATCACTTTGCGAGTGTGACAAATTTAGTTCACAAATTAGTAAGACACAATCGTCCGATTGAAAACATATAACGGCGACCTCTCTCTCAACCGGGAAAAGGAACGATCGTACGATCGGAAAACAGACTACATTTTTCGTGGCTACTCAAAAGCTCAGAATATCGAGTGAAATTTGCATCAGCATAAGCCCCGCTGTTTGCATTGAAAAAGACGAAAGGGGCGACGCTCTATTATACGGTCATGATCACCGAGCACCAGCTGATGCCTATCTCTTCCAGAAAACCTCCAACCAACCCTTCCGGGCTGTACGGGGACAAAAACTAGATCCACGCCTCGCCTGTCTTATCCGCGAACTTATGGCAATAATAAAAAAAACTATTATCATATCAGAACAATCCACAGGTATGTAAACTGAGAGAATCTGAATTTGAAGTGAAAACTCTGAAATGCGGTCAGAGAATATGATGTGATGTTCGTGTGATTGTTGGTTTGCAAAAAAAAACAGCTTTGCGAATGAAGAACTCTGAACGAAGATGAAAATATTCCGATGGAGAAATTCGGGTCCCTACTGATAGCCACACATTGTTGACACTGTCCCTGGAGACTGCTTTGCACCACGATGAAGATCCGAGAGGTTTTCCGTGGAATGGGGAACGAAGCTCTCGAAGCTTTCTCACGAGCATATTACGGAAGTCGTCGTGGTGCTTGGAGTCAGACAAAAAGCTTCGCAGACTCGTCCGAGAAGTGTATGGACTAGCGAGTGGTGTAGGACCATAGACAGATCGTTTTCAACCCTCCAAAGATTGTCTTACGTTCGTTCGATACAGTTCGTTCCAAACAAAAACGACTGGGCATTTCACAGAAACGCCCATTTGATGGAAATGGATTTTCCCAATTCCCATTTCGATTTTTGTTAGAAAAATCGACAGCTATACGTATTTATGGAATAAAAAATGGCAATTTTTGCTCGCGGAGCATATCGAATCGGAAGCACTTGTTTGGTGCGAAATCATGCATTCGGTCCACCACAAAATCATGGATATACTACAGGCACTGAGCAGCCAAACGGCGGGTGTGAAGAGGACGCCAAAAACCCCATCGAGGAAAACAGCCCTTATTCACGCCAGACTTGTTTTCGGGAAAATTCTTTAGCGTCGGCGATCCGAAACGTAAAAGGGACCGGATGAAGACTCGTTTTCCATTTTTCGCTCTTTTTCACCTCGATCACTAGTGAACTAGTGAAGAGGCTCTCGTCGTACCCGGTCTCGCAAGCAGGGAAAGAAGAAAAAGCATAAGAAGAAGGACTGGGATAGAGGGAACTCGAGTGCTCGAAGTCTGGAGATGAAAACTGATAAGAGCGACGATCCGTGAAATAAGCTACGAAAAAATTCTTGTCTCAGGGATGAATATTTAACGAATACACGACTTTTCGATCATGAGAACATTTTCCCAAAATATCAACTTTGAAAAATTGGCCAGTCGTTGCCGAAATTTTGTCTGGGTCCCTCGAAATGATCGTATTAATGATATCATTACGAAACTTGGACTGAGGATCGCTAATGAACATTCGATCGAAAAAAGAAAACGTGTTTCGGATACAAAATGCGGATTGTCTAATTACCCTGAAAGATCTCGATCCGAACACGATTGGCGTTACGAGAAAGACGCGAAAAGAAGAGCCCGCCCGGCTTGATTAAAAAAGACAAAAGCCGATAATTGAAAGAGGAGGAAAAAAAACTGTCTGTCGTACAGATGTCGAGCCCAATCGTTGAAAAATCCACGAGGTCGTTTGTTTCTCGCTCGAGGAAATTGAGTGAAAAGTCACTCAGTACCGGGACTTTTTTAACGGAGTTTCTGTCGAAGAAAACCATATATTTTCTCTTTTCTTCCGTCCTGCTGTGCGGAAAGGAAAAAAGATTTACAACGCTGGATTGCGAAGAAAATGTGAAAAGGAAAATGGCGGACTTATTTCGGTTTTATCCCTTGACGCCATGAGCGAGTGGCTTTGAGGGAGAAAACTCAATTAAATTAATCTCAATTTCACTTAATTTACTTTAATTGAAATAGTTGGCCAATCTTTTTCCCATGCAGTCGGAAAGTTATTATACATTCAAAAGCCACATTCACTCGCTGCCAAACCAATTTAAACGTCTTTTCAGCCTCCATTGTCGTTCTCAACATTTATATGACTAACTGCATATTTTTATGACTGCTGGATTGACACAATCTTGGATAAGAAAAATCAATGATGCCACCACATACCGGGATCTTCGCTCTCCAGGCTCGCAGTCGGCCAGAGAAGCGTCTCGCCCTTCTTGCTGGAACTTGTAATAAAAAAATACCAGGGAAGCCGAACGTGCAAGACCTATAAGTCGAGCTACATCCCTTCCTTCCTATCCCCCATTTTTTCCAACGACAATCATCCTTTTTTACCGCACATTTCCTTCGAACTTCGAGGAATAACGAAGAGACCCTGAAGAACGAATTTTCATGGCTCCTGGACCAACAAAAACGAGAATGATAACGTTCCCGCGTATTTCACTCTTCGTTCCCAATTTTATTCAAGAATGGAATAGCTCCTAAACTTTTTATCAACCCTTAATCTCTTTTCGCGTTGTAAGAATATGAAATGGTACGGAATGTTGGGAAGATGGTTTTTTTTTTGAATTTCATGTTCCATTCAACATGTGACAACTTTTATTACGATCTCATTTATTTTCATGGAAACTGAAATTCTACAAACTTTTTCTTATCGTATTTCTTCACCGTCGTTGAGATTTTCTCAGATCTGTCATTTCACGTATATAACTTTTTATTATAAAACGCTACTTCACGAGTGAATGCCGAGCTTTCGCACTGAACGACTATCAATCGATGCGCCCCATGTACCACATAAATTACAGACAGAATAATTATAATCTCACTAAGTGAGTTTTAAGCGACGAACGATTTTTAATCGCTGTGAATTACGTTTTTTTCAGATTTTTGCGAAACGTGGAGCTTCAACGATCGTACGGAATACCATACGCAGCACAAAGGGTACGTCAAAGTTTTTTCCAACCCGAAACAAAAATAAATTTTGACGAGACTGCTCTGCGAAAATATAGCAAGAAATACGAAAGAATACCTTCGAGTTAAGATCTTTAGTCAAATTATTTTTAGTCCCTCTGTCCCTCTTTATAACAGTCGAGAAAACGAACGAGCTTTCCTGTTTGAAATTTCGCTCATGAGATAGTGAGCAAAGTATTATACCGTATATATAAATATGAACAAGTATGACCAACACACACATTTGACTAAGAGCTTTTTCCATCGACGAGCACGCGAACTTATCGCGTGTTTCTCTCACGGTTTTCTGCTTCGTACACAGCTGGCACTCACTTTGCTAAATAGTGTGGGTTACTAATTTACTACGTACAAAAAAAACCATGCTATAGGTAACAAGGATTACAGAGTGGAAGTTGGAACGTCTAGAATTCATAGGGTGCGAAGAAGAGACTGCAAGGAAGCTTTATGTCAGAGCCACAAGCACTGGCCACAGGAAAATGAACAATACGCAATAATAAATAATTTCTAAAGCGATTGAAATAACGAGATTTCCAATTTTTATTATTTTTTAGTGAAAAACAACGTATGACAATGACCCTGTACAAGAAATTAATGAACGAACGACTCCGAATATCGCACAGCTTCGATAATTTATTGAGTAATCCTAAAACATCGAAGAAAGCAATGGAATGATTTTTTCTCGTTCGCTCGTCGACTCGTGTGTTTGTTCGTTTCGCATAGAAGTCTCTGTACACTTATCGCACAATATTCCCTTTCTCCCTCTGACCAAGAGATAGATATACACATGGGCGTGAACGCAAGGTCTTTCGAGATATAATAAATTGAGTTGGTGTGTGTCTGTGCGGAGCACATATTCTTTAGGGTAGAAAATCGGAAGTCGGGGGTATTGCTAGCTCCGAGTGTAATATACATCTCGTGACGTCACGATCAAGCCACGCGATGCGGACTTGGTAATTTCATGGATCGAGAACGTGCCCAAAGCAGGAAGTCTGTAATCGTTCTTCCCTGCAGTCAAAAAGCTTCTTGCTCTACAGTCTTTCCTTCCTGCATAACCTTCGCAATGTTTAAAGGGGCTTCGTACAGTAGAACGAAGGAGTTTTCCTAAAAAATAATCATCGAAGGGAAAGCCTTTCTCCGGGGTAACTCTAGATAACGTCTGTGCGTTTGTCCAACGATAAGAAATGCTGACTCACGGTGTCGTCCGTACACTGTAGTATATTACGAGACACCAGGGTATTTTTTATAGTCGTTTGTTTGGTTTTTTTTGTGCTACGGGATCCGGAGCCACGTATACACACCTTAAAGGATTGCTCAGTGCTCTGAATTCCTTCTGTTTCTCTCGACATTGCCACGACACCTCGTAGAACTCACACACACAGACACACAGTCTTCGTATTCTCGAGGACATTTTCCTCCTGGAGTTTCGCTCGTCACTCCTTCCTATACGAAATAGCCCCTACGCTCCGGTCGTACTATGCCAAGAATTGTACGTTTGTTTCGCAGAATCCCTCAGGACTTTCCGAACGTGACTTTATCCCTATAGATATGTATAACGCGTGCGTCTGTGTACACATATAGTAATTTGTCTCCACTCGCATCTACTCATATCTATATACACAACGTTGGCGGAAAGGTACTCCAAGTTTGTGCAAAACCTTCCCCAGTCCCCACTCGTGATCTATTTACTTGATCACGTCTACGCACGGGTAATGGGGGTCGATTGTGTTGAAATTATTATCTCTATGTGAAAAGACGAAGTACTCTAGTGCCGGAATGTAATTTTCTCGAAAATGAAGCCGCTTTTACGAAACGAAAAAAATGAACAAAAGATGGATTTCGAAAAGTTGTGCGTAGTTTTTCTGGAAGCTGAATGCTCCATTGACTCTCGCTACCCACCAACCACCATAGCCTCAACTATTCGAATGTGAAGGAGCTTGAGTTTCTCCTGACTTGAGATTTCTCCTCGTCGTCGTTGCCTCTCTCTCTCCTGTTCTTTCCCCCAAGGATCGTCTTCTCAACCTCCACCTCTTCTTCGCAATTTTCTCTCTCGAGTTTTCATCCCCATCCTCTTCTATTCCCTCATGCAACTGGCACGTATATTGTATACAAGATCCCGCACACACACACACACACACACATACAAATTCGCAGAATCCAGGAGAATTCCTTCGCCCCAGTCTCTCGCAGACTCGCAGTGCGCAGTGATAAAATAATAGCCCGAGAGGTTCTTCATAGTGTTGAACTTTTGACGCGGGCTACGAGCGGAAGGGTAACCGAGAACGGATGAAAAAGGTACACGAATATATAGAAACGAGATCCGTAGTAGTGCACCAAGTATTTTCATGAATAATTTTGCAGGTTCGCAAGTCGTGGGAGGCACCCGACAAAAAAAAGCGAGGCACGAATCAGCGAAACCATGGAGGAATCGTTTTAATTGATTGGCTTTAATGTTTTTTTTTNTTTTTTTTTTTTTTCAAATTTTCTTGTCAAAATTGTGATCCTCAAATGCCACTCGGGCGAATCGGCTCGGACAATTCAATTAGAAAAAACGAATCGTTGCCTACGTGTTATAAAAATGTTCGGAAAAATGAACTTTCGACGTGAAATTATTTATGTACGCAGGCAAACCGAGCGTGAAGATATTTAATCAAGTTTTTCAAACTTGTGAACTCTGTCTCTCCCGCTGTTTCTCTTCACCCGTTCATTCCCTCTATTTACGATGCTTGCGAAGCACGGCTTTTCCGTTTACTTAGACGCCGAGCGCGAGTCTCTAGGAAAATCGCTAATTTTGCTTCACTCGAGCTGCCACTCGAGAGTTTCACTTTGATCCATGTCGATTACACCACCGGATATGCGCCTATGTCTGCCTGCGTGCGTATACGTAGCGTTGGCAAAGCCAGTTAATTCTTTTGATCGTGAGTTTAATATACTTATAATCAAAGGAGATGAGATTTATTCGTACCGGTTCTGCGTCGTTGGGTCTCGACAAACTAGATTAGTTCTTGCTTCTTTACTTTAATTGTAAAAACATTTTGCAATTTAAACTTTTTCAATATTTCAGTATGGAAATTGAGTTGCCTCTGATGTGAATAATCCAACATGGAATTATCGGATGCACATTTACGTTCATCCCTAATGATCAAATGATCAATGAAGAATAAACGGCAGAGGCAACCGAATGGTAATTAATTTCGAATCAGTAATCGACATCGAGTGTGCGACAACGGTGTATAGGCGGGTTTTCGTTCATGGGATTTCGAATCTGAGTCTCACAAGGTAAACAAATACGAAGGGAAACGAATGAAAATCAAAGTGCGCGCCAATGAGCAGACTGTAAATAAATATCTACTTTTTTTTTAATCCTAACGATTCGCAAGTTAGTCGAAAACACAAAAGTATATTCGACGTTTATTTCCACTCGTTGCAACACCCAATCGCGGCGGGTCGTGTACTTTATACCCAAGAGCTCATTATTTCCGCGGATGTCTGTCGAGTCATATTTACTCGATAAATATCCCGCGTGAATACCGATCTACCGATGGCCATGGTTGCATGGTCGCAGGCTCCAGGGTCCACCAAAGTTAATCAACCACGTATTAAGTCGGTACTTGGTTGGGTGCGACCAACGTATGCAAAGTGCACGTGAGCACTGGGAAAATGAGGGAAAGAATTATGTTCTCGGTATTTGTTCATCCAGAGACAGTGTTGAAGAATACATCAGGAGCTGTGATGATCAGAAGATTATCAATCACGGTCTCTATTGAAACAATTGTCGCTTATCAGAGATCCTTTTCGCCGGGATGTTTATCGAGGGGGAAAAAGAGTCAACATTTAATTTCGTCTACAAAGAGTAGTGGACAAACGAAAAAGGAAAAGGTTTCAGTGATTGCGGGCGTTCGGAGGGATTAGAGAGGGAAACGGAGGGTTGATGTGATCGTGCACGTACGCTCGTAGCCAAAAGTTTTTTCCTTATACTGATGATCGTTACTTCGTTATTTCCGAGAGTTTTAGCTCCACACGACTCACTCGATAAATAACACATTTTTATAATGTCACGATTCGTTGCAATGAAAAAACTTGAGCGATAAATTGCAAAGCACTTTGAAAACTACATGCACAATTTTTCGTGGAATTGAGGGAAGAAAAAAAAGCGTAATTTCCTGAAAGAAATCCAAAGCTCGCGACGCTGAAGCAAAACTTTTTTATCCCTCGAGTTCACGCTCGACTCGGACAGGACACCCTCAAAACAGTTGCAGGGAGGGCGCCGGAGTGACTTTACTGACTGAGAATTTCTTAGCTCTCTGGTCGTCAACGTCGACGGAATAACAAGTGGGTCGCTCGAAAGCCGGTTACCAGGCGGCCGCTGTGTGACTCTATGCTGCCGGGGGAGGAGCACGGAGGCTGAGGGGTGTAAAACGTAATAGCGAAGCGAACCAAGTATTTGAACACGAGTAGAGTGAGCGTTTCGTAAGAAGAGAATTACGAGGCTGGATGAGAAGAAAGTCATGAGCTTGGTCCGGAGAACTGTGGATACAGCCAACCGGAGAAAGAAATATATAAGAGGAAGAGCAGGGTCTAAGGAAAAGACGAGAGGAGTGAGATACGGGAAAGAAAGCAGAAAATCGTAGAAAGCAGAGGGAATGCATGTTGGGCAACGGCTTCAAAGATAGAGCCAAGAATAGTGCGAAGAAAAGAGAGAGAGAGAAGGCGAAGAACTATGGAGAGAGTTGAAGTGAATTGAAGAGAAAGGAAAGAGGAAACAGCGAAGACGAGAAAGAGAGAGAGAGCGATGGATAGATGATAAGCGTGCTGGAGGGAAGCTTCGAGTAATGGAAAGCTAAGAGGTTTGCTTTGCCTTATACTTATTCCCATTGCCCTTCCGGTACGGTCCAAAGAAGCGAGAAGACGTGTTGCCTCAGCAAGACCGAAACTCTCAGGAAAACCAACTTCCAAGCAAACCTGATGTAGAGAAGAAAAAAAAACGGAATAAGCCCCAACCCCTTTATCGTGGGCCAACGAAAGAAACGAACGACTCCGATAAAGCTTTTTCTCTTTGGTGTCCAGCCAGACGAACGTAAGCTCGAATTGGCCACGCGAGTGAGAGAAACCAGGCAGCCCAAGAAATATGCTTGAGATATCGAGAGAAATATACGGTCCGGCCTTGACCACCCTTCGCCAAGAAAACATTGCCAGTCTCCCTGCCTTCATGCTCGACCTCGAGAAAACCGATGAAATAATTAACAAAGATTCTCGTCTATTCGAAACAGCATTTTCATAAGTTCACACTCGTTTTCCCTATTCTATACAGCAGCTCGGAACTCTGGGCTGTAATGCATGATAGCATCGGAAACGTACAGACGGTTTCCTTTGTTTGTATTTCCGCTCCTTATCGTCACGAGCCAATATATTTCCGCATCTTCGCGGTAATGGATAGAAGACACCAATTCTCGGTGAGTTTAGCTCATCCGGATTCCTCCACTTCCTCTCGGAGCTCAACTTCCGGTAGACGCCTCTTTCCATTGCGCACGCATTATTCTCGCTTTATCTTACTCGTTCCACCCTTCCCTTCGTCCTACAAATATCTCAAACGCAATCTCATATCTATAGATAATACTAAATCCACCGGAGATATGCAAACTTTGCCTTCAGTCTCGAAAACTCCCACTGATTCACTATGCCGTGTATTCTCCAGTACTCGCAAGCCAACCCAACCTTTTCCTCACACTTCCGAACGAAATAAACGCCTCCCAAGAGTATGAAACGTCTATGCAGCAACGAGACCCTTTTTATCCAAGGACAAATCTGATTTCAACATTTATTATTTGTCCTTTCCATTTTCGGCACTTATTTTCGGTCTAAGCTTTGAGTGAACGTTGCATTTTCACATTCTTCACTAAATAATACGTCAGCAGGAAATTATTGGAATTTCAATACGAAATGAATATGCGGAGGTCGATCGAATGTTTGTATTCCATCAATATTGAAAAATTGATAAAGCCCCAGGCCTCGAGTCTGCCCTGTAAATATACGTTGGACGATACACTCGGAAATGGGACAATATATATTCGTTGGTAGGGTTCAAATTTCGTCGACATCGATCATCTCTCCGCGGCGTACGAATTTTATGGGAATGCAAATATACGCCATGCATCTTTTTATAAACGATGACACACTGACAACAGCTTTTTTACATTTCAACAATTCCTCATATACATCAAGATTTAACAACATTTTCCACCAACGAAAAAACCTTTTTCCCACTTTTTCATTTGCAGAAATAATGCTTTTCGTTCGATTCTCATCTGGACAAATTTTCTTTTTTCAGTCTAACAGAAACCGTGGACACGAAAACTCCCTCGCGATATCGGGTAAACGCGGACGATGAGGTTTCCCATCGAATTTGTCACTCGGTGCTGCTCATTTTTTTGTGATGATAATTGATGTAAATGAACGAATGAATATATAAATGAACGAGCGAACAAATTCAGAACCAAATAGATGAATAAATATATTAATTAATTAATTAATTAACGGAACGAAGAAGAGCTTCGCAATCTCGTGGCAGGTGACTGGAGGCGGATTGACTGTTGTAAATCGTACGTCGAAACGTGTTGATGTGGATGGAACATGTCCTAATTAGTCGATGAAGACAATCCCGATATCCGCATTTGATTATTATAGTCTCATAAATATAGATAAACGTTTGCTTCCTCGATCCGCCCGAGTTGCCATGGGATAAGCTTTCATCGTCATACAGGCAGCTTTTCTGCTGGCTCTTGCTCTTCTCGAGCGGCTGCTGAGGAGTTTCTGCGACGAACTGTCTCGATGGAGCTCGAAACATCGTTAGAGAAACTTCGCTTTATTCGGAACTCCTCCGAGCCAAACGAGGATAATGCGGGTTACTGAATAAAAATCATGGAGAGAGTGTGTCGTAGTTCAGGCTGTCAGTTTCCTTTGGAAATCTTGGATCAAAAACCCTGCTAAGATTTGAAGAAAAGGTCGCCCCCTCCACGTCGTTTGTCAGCTCTGACAAGGAAAGAATGAACGTTTTTTAACACGGAGCAGACTGCAGTTGGGTCGACAAGGAGTCGTCAAGATCTCATCGTCGCGCTAGAGAGGGTGGTTGTGGGATTCGATACGAAACGACGTACGATTCACTGATTCGCTTAATTAACCTCATAATTTTGTGTTGGTAGTCAATTCTCGTTACATTGTGAAGTAGCCGTGGTATAGAGTTTCATCGATTCGGAGTGCATGCACATGTGAGTTATTGCGTTGCATGTGAGTGAGAAAGAGTGAGGGGGGCGAGGAGAAGAGTGAAGAAAAAAAGGAAAAATCGCAGGAACGTTAACAATGCACTTGGCTTCGTGCACTGTACCACAAATGAGAGGCTTATCACGAAATCGAAGTAATTAAAAGAAAAAAGCTCCGGAGTAATTAAGAATTTATTGCACACGTGCGTTCGCATCTATAACTGATGATCAATGTCGATAAAAACGTAAAAAATCTCAATGAAAAAGTGCAAGAGGTTTTTAAAAATAATTTTGCTAAATCGAGGTTAGAATTAATGTTTGAAAACAAAAGCGTCATACTTTCCTTGAATTTTGTAAGAAAAGATCGCGGAGAAAGGGTAGTGATCAGCTGATGGGACGCGACTGAGCGACAATAACGATTCCGACGTTTGATTTAGTGGAGCTGACGTCCATAAATCGCCCGTACCGTCGCCTGTTTTCTACGAGTCGATATTACTCTCTTTCCTTCGTCAACTAAAACATCACGCGGCAGGAGGCAAAGAGAGGGAGGGGGAGGGGGAGAGAGCGACTCTGGAGCATTGCCGGGCTGTCTAGGAGTTGGATCATCTTTACGAGCCCCGTAGGAAATTTCCACGAAGCCTCCCATCCCGACGAATTCTCAAAGTTTCCATCGTAGATTTCTAAATAATTCAACGTTCAAGAGAAACTTTTTTTTCACTATCCCTGCGGGCCTATGTATGAAATATTTTTCGTAATAAATAATAATAACAATTTGCACTCCATACTACAGCTGATGATGTAAGATTTATCTTAATACCGTATAACGTGTTCATCAAGTCCATGGGAAGGTGTATAGAGACTTCATCGATGGGTCGCATGAGCCCCAAGTTACTGAAATATTTAACACGATAATTATAGTTCGAGTTGGCGTACAATGAGGATGGAACAGGTGTGGCTACAAGAGCCTGATGCATGCCTTGCATCGATGCTCATCGAATTAACGTCCTCTTCCTTCGATTAATGGTCCTTGGCGCTCGGAGCCAGCCCCCTGCATCCCTTGCTCTTGCGACCCTTACAACCTTTGGTCCTGTCGAACATGATTGAACACACGAATCTCAACCTACGTCCGGGAAATTCAGGCCTGCTTGGAATAGGCCAGCAGCCTGCTCCACTTTTGAGCGAAAAAGCTGATGCGCGATCGATTTTTTTTTTTTTTTTTCAAATTATTTACGACCGATTTGAATTGAATTCTTTTTATTGTTCTTTCGATTCTCTTAGCAATCGTTGCGAAAGAATAAAATTAAAAAAGAGGGAATTGGGATCACTAGTCCGGTGAATATCTCGTTAAATTGTGTAGCCAAGTAGTAAAAGTCAATGCTTGTCAGACACACGTCCCGCCTCGTAATCGTTCTGTCGAAAGGCCTGTCCTTCGTTTTAATGGATAGGAGAGTCGAGGAAGACAAAACCTTTGTGCAGAGAGCTCGGACAGCAGGGACAGAAGAATCTCTCGCATGTTCATTTGATTCTGACAGAACGGATTAAAGGGAATTCGAGTTCGTTTAGGCAGACGCTTCGACACAGAATTATACCTGAAAGTCTATATATATCGAGAATTTAACGTACATAGGAGTGAAAAGGATTTTGAAGGATTTTCTCCGACAGAGTGGCGCTATTAAGGACTCTTCAATTAAAATTTATGTATATTTCAGTGGCTCGCAGTCTACGAAGCTAATCCATTCAAATATTCTCTTATTGAGTTCGTTCCAAGACCAAATTTCAACGACATTACTTCGTGCTGTGTTTTGAATTCTTGACGACGCATCGTTTTGACAAATACTTTGTTACGCAGCAAATATCAAAATCTTTTTGAAAAAAGTTTGCTTCTAGTTTTCCACCTCCGAACAAGAGATAACAAAGAGTAAAACTACAGACAACCAGAAGGCTCTCGGTCGATTTGGTCTAAAACGTTTCAAAGGGATGAGAGAAAAGGCACAAAAAAAACCCTTTACAGCCACATCTCCATTTTTCCCAAGCCTCTGCGCCTCTTTACTCTTCACTTCTCGCTTTCTCTCTCTCTCTCTCTCTCCCTCAAATACGTTCGTTTGTGCTAAAAACAAACTCCATTTTTTTTCGCACACTGTGTTTATCAGAAAAAAGTGTGTACGCGCGGTAAAGATTAAGGGAGGAAAAAATACCGAGGGAGGGTTTGCAGAAATAAAGACGACGAACAGGGAAAAAGAACATTGAAAATACAGAGAAAAAATAAAAGTAGGGAGAGAGAAATGTCGAGACAGTGAACGTGATACAGTGCCACTATTCAACAATCTCGAAACAGCGAGCATTTTCATGTTACAACCCCCTCACGCATCTCTTTCACATTTTTTTTCCCTCGTCCTCTTTTTCACTCGTTCCATTTTATTCGGTCGTTATCCCTAGAAGGCGAGAGACGAGTGGACCGCAGAACGGATGCTGTGTTACGGAGAACCTTTCACACAAATATCTTCGCTCTCTCTCCGAGCTCGTTTCGTTCAATGCAGGAATTATAAACGAGAAATGCGCAAAAAATTAACAAGAACAATTTATTTTCATTTCAATGTCGCGCGATGGATAATTTTTCTTTGAAAATTTCTTTTATACTCGTTTTATAAAAACTTGAAAGAAATAGCAAATTTTCAGAAACTGATTTGTACGGATGGATCAGGTTGTTCCAAACCATGGACTTGAATTCAATCGAAAATGAAATGCAACTGATTTTATAATAAATTGGAATTTGTGAAAATCGATAATCGCATATGAAATCGGTTTTGAAATTGAATGATGGTAGGATTTTCCTGGATCCCAGTCTGTTCGGAAAATTTGCGAGTGCTCGCTAATTGACGTCATTGATCGAGCGGAAGAACGTGCTGGAGATTTAACGCGAGTTCTCTTCCTATTCTGTTCCATACGTGCGTGAACGTATGTGAGTGTATATGAAAAAGGGTTTGAAGGTTGGGATGGGCAGGCAGAGAATTAAGGGGGGGGAGAAGGGCGGAGCACAGAGGAATGTAAATCGGAAATCGGATTATAAACGGTGGAGGTGCATGATTGAATCGAAATCATAGCGTAGCGGAAGCAAGAGAAGATAAAAAGAGAGAATGACCAATTGTGGGTAACGTAATCTGCTACGTTCGTTTTTTTTTTTTTTTCCATTCAAAATGATCAAATTTTCAGGGAAAACTGAAATTTTACGATGAAAATGAAAATTGAATCGGTGGTTGGAGCAATTAAAAAGAAAACTGCAAAATTGAATCGTGAAATAAATTTTGAAACCCAGAAACACGAGAAATTTTTTTTTTCAAATTCTTCGGACAGATGCATTTACAAATGAATTTATCGTTGCTCGTTCAAAGTATCATTGCCTGAGAAGAATTTTTATTATTTCCGGAAGTTCATTTGAATTTCATTTGGAATTCCCTGTAGAAAAGTGCCGATACGTACAAATCCATCCCTCAATATTCTCCGTTCGACGTAAAAATATTCGCACGGATTTATACGTGCAAATCACGTACTTTTTTTCCATTCTTTTTATCCTGGCTATATCCGAGCTGTCACGATAGAAAGGAAAAAAAAATTGAACAAAATGAAAGAGAAAAGAAATGTAAAGCTCGCGAGTTTGACACGTTGAATAAGAAATCCTTTTTTTATTACTCCGCTTGGGTAGTTTCTGATAGAGCGTAATATACAGAAACTCGTGGAAAAGATTGTCTATTTTTTTCATGATTATTCAGAGTTTTGTGTTTTGTAGTGATTCTCATTCGGACGTTGGCTCGATGACGAGAATTAATAGAGAAAGATCGTTTTGTTCGTCAGGAAATTCGCTGACGGTCATTGACGTCCAAATTATAACGAACGAACCAATTTGACTGATTACGATGCATTGATAGGATATTAATTGATCGAATTATTAAAAAATTTGTTCGTGTACCTGTCCACGGTTGGTGAATAAAAATGTCGTATACGGATCGAATAAAAATCGTAAAATTGCCATTAAAAAATAGCGGTGAGTGAGGTCCTTGATTTTTTTACCGCCCTGCCAAGTTTTTCTAACGTTTCTGTACCGTAGCTTCCCTACGGTTTATAAAATCAATGAGATTTACTTGCCATCGCTTAATAAACCTTCGTTATCATGGTGAAAAAGTGAAATATTTGAGAAACGAACTATTTTTATCGGTTCGATCGTGTTCGTTGTGCTTGTCTAGTCAATTGAGCACGAAAAAAAAACTTTCGAAGGAACAGGAAAAAAAACAGGGGATTTGAGTTCGTCCCAGGACCGAGGGTTTCCATAAGCTGCGATGTTCGGCTCTGGTCTCATTATTCATGCATTTATTCGTTGTAAAATGACGTAGCTTCGTGGTTTTTCCGCGACCTCGCTTCATCCATCCTTTATCTTTCATGAAACGAATCTTAATCCGCTTTTCTCTAAATAATTAGCTTCGAATGTAATATTCGCCAGTATTAATTTGGCCCTTCCTCCAAAAGTCACATTTGCAAAAATGTACAATATCATTTTAGGGGGTTTCGAGTTTTTTGAGACAGAAATCGAATTTTTACGTCTGCGTTGAATACTTGCCAACGTTTGTTTTTTTTTGCATTCTGATAGAAAATGCAACGAATCTTTTGCCAATCTTAGTCCTATTTCAGCTGAGAACATTTTGACGTGACGGTGAGAAAAAAATTAGCATATATTCTCGCAGGATCCAACGAGGAGAATCGTCAGATACTTTTTTTTCGCCTTTCGTCGGCGTCTCGCACATCCTCTTCATCTTTAGTGAGAGCTCGAGAAAAAAGGAAAGCACCAGCGACCAGGTCCTTGGAAGTCTGGATTACATTTCCAGTTTCTTTTTCCCCTACTTTCCTTTTGCCTGTTTCTTCGAGTCCGGAATCAAAGTAGTCGGAAGATAGAAAAGCAAAAGAGAGATAGAAGAACTTCCGGTTTATTGGAAAAGCCTAATTTGATTTTTCCTTTCTCTCCTATGCCATTTCTTAGTCGCCATCCCTCTCTCTTTCTTCGCATTTCGTAATTAGCCACAGCGCTCAATTATTTTCAGGAGAATTTCGATCGAGTCAAAAATTAAACGATTCGATAAATTACTAAAGTTTAAATAAAGGAGAGGCAGTGACTCAGTGGTAACGAGCCCGGCTCTCACACAGTGGGCCCCGGGTTCGATTCCCGCCGACACCAATGGATTTTTCTNTCGGAAGATAGAAAAGCAAAAGAGAGATAGAAGAACTTCCGGTTTATTGGAAAAGCCTAATTTGATTTTTCCTTTCTCTCCTATGCCATTTCTTAGTCGCCATTCCTCTCTCTCTTTCTTCGCATTTCGTAATTAGCCACAGCGCTCAATTATTTTCAGGAGAATTTCGATCGAGGTAAAAATTAAACGATTCGATAAATTACTAAAGTTTAAATAACTGTACGATTCATTGGATTTTACTTTTTTTAGAAATTAAAAAAAAAATGTTGAGACTCGATTTTCAATTGGCCGTACGTTAGAGAATTCACGCGAGCATCTCAGGGAAAAGTTGGCCCACAGAAAATCAAAGAGTGTGGAACTTTGTTTGAGACGTTGAATAAGAAATAATTGGTGGATTAAGGGTGATCGTTTTTGATAGATATAGATGATTATTCGTCGAAGTGAAAGAGAAGCCCTGAACGAGATAATCCATTACGAAAATTTCAATTAATACACATCGTCGATCCGTCGAACCGTTATACCGGAATTTCCTGCTCATTTCGCGTTCGATGCTCCTCCCCTTCCTCCCGCGGGTCTCCATACCAGCGCCGAAATTCACTCCAATGCACACTCCGATTTATCGAACATTCGAGCGTATATTTCACGAACTTCCTCCCGCTGTACGGGATATCCTTCTATACACTCGTTAAATTTTCATTTACTCGTTTTTCATTTTATAATAAACTTGTCAATTTGCAAAATTTCGATGCGCAAATTTGATTGAATTAATTATTCTCTATTATTCGGCCTCGAGCGATTCGACTGCATCGATGTTTTCATTGTGAGAATTAAGTCCGCGTAATGAAACGTTATTCCATGATTCCGCAATCGGTATACAAGATTAATTAAATATTAACGAGAGAAATGAATCGCAATGGAAATGCATTGTTCGCTGAGTTTAGAACAAATTACTCTTTTTGCCACACACATTTTCCCTTTGTCTCGGATTCGATGAATCATTTTTAATAACGAGGTCGAAAATTCGACGAATGTCCAATGCCTTGTGCCGCCGCTGCCATCCTTCGCGGCGATTAATCTTATCCATTTCCCTTAAGCCTCCGCGCGTCGATTCTCAACCCCCTCTTGAGAATTTATCGCCCAGTCACGTCTCTCTCAGACCTCCTAACCCTCTCAATCTTCGAACCTCTAGAAATCCCGCATACGTATACATATATGTATAAAAAAATTCTATATACAAACGGGTGGTAAGGGGCAAGGGAAACGAGTGTAAATAATGGAAAACACTTATTGGAAAGTGAGTTATTTACCTCAAATCGTTGACGTTATTGAACCTATTTATTATTTTTATTTTATCGAGCTTAAAGTGGCAAGATTGAGATTTTATTCTGGAACACAGAAAAATTGCGCCATTCGATCAAAAAGTTTTTCCTCCAATTCGATAAGTTTGCGCTATCACTCACGAAAACGTTCGTACGCACGAAGAATTCGTTCTCTCGAAAAAGTCTCGCGAAAAATATTCGAAAATAATTAGAAATTTTCGTAGGAAAGAAAAAAAAATGGGCGAAAAAAGTTTTGATCGGCGGAGCAGCATTGTTCCGTACTCGCTGAACACGAAGGAATGCGTCCGATAAAACATTCATTTTCCGACGCGATGTGGAAAAGGAAAATTGACAAACAAATTGAAAAAGATTGGAAAAACAATTCTCGCACCGATTGACCTGCCAACCCTCAATGATTGGCTGTAATTCAGAAATTTAATTTAAGAAGTTGGAATCGTTCGAGCTTGGGAGTCTCGAGCGACTTGCAGAGAATACGAGGGAAATCAAGCACTGTCCTGGGGTTAGTAAAAGGAGTTGGGGTTACGAGGGAGGAAAGGGGGTGGCCTAGGAAATGAAATTCTCGAATAGCGTCCGGCCCGACTCGAGTCTCTGAGCATTATACACGGATCTATACATATATATATATAGGTATGGAATTGATGAGTGCGGATTTATGGTTTATTCTCGTGGTCCAAGTGCCTCGACTTTGCAATCGACAATCTTTTTCCGTCAGAGTGGAAAACAGAAAATTGAGGTAGCAACGAGAGTTTGTAAAAAAAAAAAAAAAATTGTTGATTAGTGTCAAGGCTCGATATATGTTCGCAACAAAAACGGAGCACAAAGGACAAGACTGAAATGCGAGTAATTGACAAAACTGACGAGGGAATAATTTCAAGATCATTCGTCGTTTCTGACATGAACAAATTTGGTAAATATCGACTTAATCCACGGAAGACAACATGCTTCATTGAGGAGACACGTGCAACGTGAAATAAAGTGAGAAACGCCACTTGTTCGAGTCTCACTTGAGCCGCGGGAAAGTATTTCGTGCCAAATACGGAAAGTGGAACGACCAAGAAAAATCTTTCAATGTCCTATCGCGAGCGACACGAAGGATTTCGTTCTTCGAGTGCATTTTGTGTTAATTATTTTTTCAATCCAGAAAAACTTTGCCACTGACACATACCTGTTTGTTTTCTATGGAACAAAATTGTTTGTCGTTTGGGTTTTTATGCATTTTTGAAAACAATGACGGATTTTTGCGGAGCAGAAATTCGAAATTTGGCAAAATGTTTATTTTTTACTAAAGAAAAACTATGACGTTCGTCGATACGAAAGAAATCTCTGCACAAAGAGAACGCGGTTGTGCAGAGTCAAACTTTGGACATGAGTAATGACGAAAAAAATGGGAATAGAAAAAGCCGCTGCACGCGCCTTGTCAATTTGTCATCAAATTTGTCGTGGCGCTATGCACGTTTGTATGAACATCGATAACGCGGCTACAGGGAACGTGGGTCTGGATATATCGACAGCAGCATGTGAGAGAGACAAAAGACGTTTTAAAGTTTGAACAAGACGAACGCGGAAAAGGACGAAAGCGAAGACGCTGAGTTGTCTCGCACCTTGGCTTCGTAAGTCTCGCGATGTACAGAAGCAATTTATTATACAGGTCGACGAATTACTTTGAGAACGATAAAAGTTTACCGATTTTCGTCGATCCCCCGGGGAAGTATCCCGCTCGAAAAATGCAAAGGCCTGCGTTTTTTATTTGGCTACGAAAAAAAAAAAATGAAAATCATTGTTTCAAATTCTCGAAGCAGCAGGTGAGCAGCGAAAAATGAAGACAATGAAATCGACTAATTACAGAACTAAGAAACAAAACTCGCAGCTTCCGGAATGAAGATTGAAACAGGACGAGGCGAGCGGATGGTAAATTATGCGAATGAAGGACCAGGGGGCTTGTGGCTTGCTTTAAAATCTCGAAATCCACGAGGGTGAGGAAGAAATTGCAACAAAGAAAAAGAATAATGTAGAGAAAAGGGCAGAAATATAAAAGTGAGATTAAGATTTCAAGACTGTGGTTAAGTTTTTGTTTCTCTCTTTTCTTTTGTTTTTTCTTTCACTCCGTTGGTCTACTCCCAAAGCTTTACTCTTGAGCTCTGAAATTCCCACCATCTCTTATTTTATCACAGACGAAACGGAGGAAAGCGAAAATCCTGCGAGAAATCCTCCCTGCAGTCCGACCCCTTGCCCCTCCGCATGCCTCATCTTCTCTTCGCTTTTACTTCCTGAATAAACTTTCCCGGACATGCTGTACAGCCAGGCCAAAAACTTGTTAAAAATGTACAGACGCTCGTTATCCAACGAAATTGAGTTTTCCCTCATTGGGCAAAACGAAAATTGCACAATTTTTTAAATCTGCAAGTTCTGCATCGTCGTCATTGCGTCTCTCAGCGGTGCGTTGCCATGCACTTTTACGTTTGACCGACGCAGTAACACGGTGGGTCAAATTGACCCGGAGCTTCATCGTTTTCGTTTAAAGAACAATAACAATCCTCGATATGTGTGCATCATGGAAACTTGCAAAACATCAAATTTCTTTCTTTTGAAATAATTTCGAATTTTTCAACTTTTTCCGAAAAGTCAGCAGATAATTTTCAAAAATTCAATTCAAAACGCGTTTTGTGATTACGAGTGAGCAACGCATTTTCAAAAACACAATTTTTTCAAAAAAATATTGCGACCCCACAAATTAAAAAAAAAAATTGAAACGAGAAAATAGAATTTATTTCGAAATGGAAGATTTTTTATTCTGGAGTTGGTCACGCACCGAAAACTTTGTTCGGGTCAATATGACCCAGTCTCGCAACGGAGGATTATTCGAAATTTGAGTGGTTTGCACTCTTAGTTGGTGAAAAGCTCAAGTTCGCGACGAGATTCTTTTTTACGATTTATCGAGATTGGAAGCGGCTGAAGAAACTCGCAGGGCAAGGGAAAGGGGCGGCGCACGGTGCAGACAGGGGAATAGAGCGGTTGTGGTTTAAGGGGATCGTAAAAGTGAAGCTCGAAATGAAAGTAGTGGTCGAGGAAGGAAACGTTGATATTGAGAAGTGGGAAATGGTACACGCTAGTGGAAATTGGAAGAGGACGTTTCTTCGCCCGTTCCGCGTGCGTCGCAAACAAACCGCGAAAAGAAAAAGAAAAATTAAACGGCGAAACAGAAGAAAAAGTCGAACAGTTTCGATTTTCTCTGGACAATATTTGTCGAGAAAACGTCCCCCGGCAATCATTCGTTTCCTCTTGAGGTTTGTCAATCTCGCGTTTTTGCGATCCTGTTTCCTTCGCCCTCGACACGTACATTACCGACGAAATATCAACAAAAACTCAAGATCGCCCGTATTTTCTTTATTTTTCAATTTAATCAATAACAAAATGTCAACGAAAAGAAATTAAAAGATAAAACACTGCGAACCACTTAACGAACCAGCAGCTTGACAGATTTCACATTAATTCATTGGAACGGGCGACAAACGCGAAACAATTCATTATTCGTTCGTCTTATCGATAAGTAATGAGGATCCGAGAGAAGCATTCAATTTAAAGGGATTGAAAAACCGGAGAATCCATCGAAACAGAGTTTCAGAGATTCCGCGTGTTGTTGTTGTGATTCAATTAATACGTTGAACGTTCCAAGAATTCTCTAAACCATTCGAAACTATAACTCCGAAGTTTGCATCGTTCGAATGCATCGAAATCGTTTTTTATTTTTGGAAAAAATATTTATTCAAACGCGGAATATAATTACGATGTTAAAGCGATCGATTTTTCGAACCCAAAAAGCATATCGAATTGAAAAATTTTGATGACATTAAAAATCGAACGAATCATCAATGAAATCGAATTTTTTTTTTCGTTGCATTCCAACGTCGTTGCAAACTTCGGCATCATTCGAAACTATCAACACGGTTCACGCGATCAGTTTAACTTTTTGCAAAAATTCTACCGCGCGTTTTATTCGGAAGGACTTTGCGAATCTTTCAAGCTTTGGAAATTTTTTATTATTTATTTAGACACTTGACATTTTTACCAAAGTTTTTATGCGCTCAGCCAAATTATTTTACTTACGATTCATGCTCATATCGTCCAAGAACGAAGGTTGCCTTTCTCCATTCGCCAGCAGTCGTCGAGAGCGCGCGGGCGGAGTCTGTAGCTTACCAAAAACACGAAAAATTCTTGGAAGCCACCGGATTAATGCAAAGTTTCCGATCTTTGTTGACTTCGAGGGCTGACAAGCCTGTTTGGCAAATATTCACTCACTAACACACATTTCTCGACACTTTCTAAAATCTGCGTAAACTTGACCACGTTGTTTCGATGTCAGGATTTTATTTTTTCGTCTGTACTGCCCCGATGCGTAAGAATTGTGTTTGTTCCGTGATCCACGAAGCGTCACGTTGAATCGACTCGGCAACTTTGATTTTTTCATCACGTTTTGATCGAATCAATATATCACCTTCGAGCCCATTCCACGCGACACGAATGGATATTAAAACTTGTTTATGCGGCGAGTAATTCGATCGACGTACAAACTCTCAAAAAAATCGAATCAATTGAGTATTTGGTCGAACGTTAAAAACGCTGTGTTTTGTTTAGTTTATTCTCTACTGCGCATAGTTTCGCGCATAGTCGCCGCGCAGTGAGCTCGCGGTCAGCAACAAAAACAATAGGCACAACGCGAGTCGCGTGACTGCACTGGTCAGTAGTCAGTAGTTTTCCCGATTTCGGAACGATCGGAGGGTCTTTGTCGTTCCGGAATAAACTCTTGAGAAATGTCGCAAGGAACGATGTCGGGAAGAACACACGTTCGAAATATTCGGATTAAACGAGAACTGGTCCGCGAATGGGACAATTTGGACCGCGAAATATGGGTATGTCGATGATTACCTTACACGAAAAAGCAGGAAAAGCGGTTGGCGAAAAATGCTCGTCGTATTTTGCAGCTCTTTCCACATCCAACTTGATCCACACCATCTCGATCCTCCTCATTTCAGAATCATCGTAAAATCCTTCGGAACTTTCAATCAAATAATATTGTCGTCTTGTTTTTGCTTTTAAATGAATATTTTTCACTCGACGATGCGATCAAACTTTTGAACGCAGCGTCTCGATACTTTTTCACAAAAAATATCAACGCAAACTTGATAAAAGAAACAATATTTCTATCTCTGATAATTCTGTCGGTACTGACGACTAAACGTTGTCAAAGCGGAAACAAACGCAGCATTGACCATTTCGACGAAAAATATCGGCCGGTGAATATTTTTTCCTCGAAATATTCAAATTTCATCAACAGTTGTTTCCGTGGCGTGGTTCTCGAGTTGCCCGTGCGACAGCGCCACTCGCTGAGGTGGTCGGGCACTGTCGCGACGCTGCTCGAGAACGAGCCAACTACCATTCGAGCGGTTCGCACGTTGAGCCAGCCTCCGCGAGATGGCGCCACCGCCACTGGTCGAGCGGCGTTCGGTACATTTTCGTAGAGCTCTGAGGCTCCCTACCATCGATAAATTTATACAGAGTAGTGCTTTTACCGATTGTTATTATTCTGCCAATCGAACGAACTATTGCCGCTCAGTATCCCGATTTTCGGTGTTTTCAACGGATGGCGATGAAGCAGTGTCCTTTGCACGTGTTTTTTTCGTCAAGTCGGCCTGTAAGTAACATAGGAAGGTTAAACGCGCGGACCCTTTCACAACACCAACAGCTTCTTGTGTGTTTATTGTAAACAAACTCAGTCACAACTCCCCCTTCCCTTTCGAGCCTCGCGGCAACTTTGGCCTGCGCTTCTGTGCGTAGAGAACATTTTTCCCCCAAATTTTTGTCACTCACTCCGTCGTTTACAATCGTACGATTCTTCGTACACCATTCCAATCTTCTTATCATTAAAAATGTATGGATTATCGATCACTAAACTTTTCGGCGAATTTTCTTATGCTCTGGAATTTTGCCTGAAATATTAACTTTTGCCGCTTTCCTACTTTGCGGTCAGCATTTCTACCCTATATTTTTTCTGTCACTTGACGTTTTTTCTCTTCGTATATATAAGAGCATGTGGATAATGTATACAAGGACAAGAGGTTCTGCGGGCTGATGCTACGGTTTTAGTTTGGACGAGAAGGCAACCCTCGTAAATTCTTACGCTCGGCTGGTGGCTGAATTGTACGGTGGTTCGTTTCGTAGTCTCGGCCAGCCGGTAGCAACCAGAATTCTCATAAGAAAAAATATACAGATAGGAGCGTGCGGCGCTCTCTTTCTCTCGAATTTCTTCACGTGATGCTCTTCTTCAGTTTGCCAGAAAAGCTCTCAGCTGCAAATCTCACCATCTTATGTATACACCACACACAACACACGCTCCACACAGATATTCCAATTTCTCTGCAGATATATTTTTATTTATCTATTTACATAGCTCTAAATTTCCTTCGTACGAAGAAATCCCATTTTTTTTCCTCTCCAGTAGCTTCCAAACTTGTAAATATTTACAGCCAGCTACCCAAACTATTTTCCAATTTTAGAAACATTTTTAAATCGTAAAATGCCTCAATTAAACTTTATCAAGAAAATCTCACCAGAGCCTCGATCTTTAAGGGGTTTTACTAGAGAAAACATTTGATGGGTGTTCGCAACCATTTCCGCAATAACAAAAAGCAAAATTGCATAAAAAATAAAATTCTTCCGGTCCAGAAACTACAAATTTATATTTTCGAGAGAATAGGGTTTTTTTCAAAATCGAACTTGAAAATGATTTTTTTTCCGAAATTGCGATTTCTAAATTTCCTTCGAACGGAGAAATCCGATTTTTTCTCCTCTGCAGTAGCTTCCAAACTTGTAAATATTTACAGCCAGCTACCAAAACTATTTTCCAATTTTAGAAACATTTTTAAATCGTAAAATGCCTCAATTAAATTTTATCAAGAAAATCGCGACAGAGCCTCGATCTTTAAGGGGCTTTACCAGAGCGAAAATTCGATGGGTGCACTTAACCATTTCCGCAATAACAAAAACCAAAATTTCATAGAAAATAAAATTCTTTCGGTCCAGAAACTACAAAATTTATATTTTCGAGAGAATCTGTTTTTTTTTTTCAAAAACGACCTTGAAAACGATTTTTTTTCGAAATTGCGATCACCAGCTGAGTTGACAGGGAAACATTGAGGAATTTTCAGTTTTTCATAATAATTACGGATGAATGTTTGTAATAAAATGGTGAGAGTGGCTGAACGATTGCAAGATGATCCGATGGCAGAAAATGTTGAGCTAACTAAGAAAAAGTTCGGGTGCAATCCCCTCAAATGAGAAACAAGTGGAGCCAGTAAATTTAGAGATCTGCATTGCTCCCACACCAATTATCCTTCTCTCGTCATTATACGACGGGAGGGACGTCACTCTCGTTAATGACGTAACGAGGAGTAGCGCGAACTAGCGTGTAACCCTTCCGGCGCATTAAACTTTCGAGAGTCAGTTCCAACCTCCGAGCATCCCCGGTTTTTTCATAAGCTAAGCTCTCGCTCGTTACATCCTTCGATCCTCTTAGTCCCAGCTCTTCATCATTTTTTTCCTCGCACGAGTGAACCCAAATTTCATAGACAAGAGTCAACAAATTCGACTTTTTCAACAAACTTGATTCATTGGGTCGTAAGAATTTCAAAAATATGAATAATTATTAATCGATAAAAGTATTCGAAACTTTTAATTTTGTAAACACGATTTTCTCGAGAAAAAAAAACAAAATTTCAATTAAGTTTTTTAAATTTCGAGATTTCTCAAAGTTGGAACTGATTTCGACGAGTGACCTTGACTCGTTATCGAGTGAGAGCGGAGGATCGGTTCGGGTCAATATGACCCAGTCAGTCTCTTCGTAATATTTCGGTAGTTACGACGTTTCGTTAAAATCTTTTGATTTTTATGTAACGATCCAACCAAAATCTTCAAGAGATCGAGAATGTGTTTTTTTCTGCACGTGGATGATATTTCTCATTGAAATGGTTCACTTGGACATGAGACCGAAGCAAAAAGTACTACTCGTACTACTCAATGCGTCTCCATGGTAACGCCTCGTCGTGATCTCACCCTATCTAACTCTGTACCAGCCCCTCTCTCCCTCGGATTTTCATCCTTCCTCGACGTACGGGCAATTTCATAAAAATTCATAATTTTCGTCTCTTCAGATTTTCCTCTCACTTTTCCGCAATTTTCCGATTTAGACGATCGAATGATGATGTTAAAATTTTCTTGCAATTATAAAACAATTAATTGAATTTATTCGTTTGGAAAAATTACAATGGCCACGACGAAAAGCTAAAAAAACTGATGGAAAATAAATTTTCCACAATTTGTTCACCGATGATTGTGAAAAATGTTGAAAACTGTTAATGAAAAATGCAACATTCGAGGAAAATAAACAGACGAGAAAAAGTGGCTTGGAAAAAATATAAAACATCGTTGAAGAATTTTGTTCCCTTTAATCGTCAAGTGTTTGGAATCGTAATCAATAAAATTTGATTAGATGGCACACTTTCTTAGGTAAAGGTCGATATTATTCGACATAAAAGATCCCATATCCGCATGTGAATATCTATAGGATCCTCGGGGTTTTCGTAATGTACGTGTCTTGCTTTTCCAGCCCCTATTCGCTCTTGTTGTTCCATTCTCCATATAACCTGTACAGCACGCGATTTCACTAGATTTCGAGAATATCCCCTGTCCCGTATTACCCTCGCTCTTTCCTTTTCCTCCATTTCGCTCCTTCGATCTCTCGTGCGAGCTTCGCCATGAAACGTCTACCTACTCATGAACCTATTCGCCTCGATAGTACAATGCCCAATTTTTCAATACCTGATCGAATTTCCTTGAAGCATTATTCTCGTTACACAAGAGAAAACGTCGTAGGAAGAAATTTTGTTTCGTTGATATTTTCGTTACGATTTTTCATGCTCAATTGGTTAATATTGCAAAATGCACAGTGTCTCGTATATATTTTTCTGCTACGTGACACAAATATTTCGTGGCAGCTATTCCAAATAGAGAAACGATACTTTTAAGGACCATATCCTTGTCCGTATTTGATCGCCGTCTCTCACTTCCTATATTTATCGTTTACGTAAGGTGGAGAATGAGAGATTCATGGTCTGGTGTTGGTATAGGTTAAAAATCAGCTTTTCCAAGTACGAGGGATACGAAGCGAAAGAAAAATTAACGAGGGCGTTGCAAGGTGACCAGAAGTTGCATTTTCGTCGTCGTAGATCCTACGAAGGCTCAACTCTCGCTTGTATATTTCTCAGTGTGGATGCTGAATGGCGTCTCTCGGAAATTTGAAGCGCATGTGCGACGCAGCTGTGACGTTCGCGTTGCCCCCTCAATCTGCTTCTCGCTCACTCTCCGGCTCTCTCCCTCCCTTTTTCTCTCTGTCTCTCGAGGGGTTCTAAAAATAAGATCATCCCCTTTTTTTGCCCCTTCTCTTTCCAATGCACCGCAGCCACAGCACATGCATAAAAAAAAATGGCAAATCGTACTCGCGAAGAAGCAGAAATAAAAAATCGTCCAGACTTTCTCCAGAAAAGGTTTTTCAAAATTCTACGAAATTCTAGTCATTTGCGCGTTACTACCGTGCGATATTCTTTCTTTTCCTGCTTTCGCTCAGCAAAATACGAAATTCAAGAATTTTTCCAACTGCGCGAAATGCACGTGCGTGCTTTGAATTCCCTAGCACGTATCTCGATACAATAAACGATATATCGTGTAACGGACATCCCTCTCTCCGATCGTACGTGCTTCGTTTTTTATTGAGATATTGCTCGAGGAAAGCGTCAAACGAAAAGGACAGCCCTTAATAGCTAAAGGAACAAAATGTTACTTTTCTTCTAGCGTAACGACGTTTTATCAAGAATTGTGCTTCAAGATGCTTGATGTTAATAACGAATAAATCGACGAACTAAACGAGCGGTTGATTGTGGTAAGTCCGAAGGAATTAAGGTCGCTGAAACGTTAAAAAATTGCTCTCTTCTTTATCGGAGGATTCCTCGTCAATTTTTGATTGCCTTGTCGGAAGAGAAAAAAGTTTTCTGAGCTGCAAAACGGTCACGCCGGGTCAAGCACTGTCAAAACTATGGCGAAAGATTTTTTCCGTCTCATGGACTTTTGAAAGAGACTTTTGAAAGAGACTTTTGAGAGATCTACGATTTCGACCGGAGTCTTTAAAATTCACGGACAAAGATTTCTGGGGCAAACTTTGAGGAGCTTTTGAATTTATTGGAAAATTATTCTCGGACTACTGTTTTTGTCCTTATGTGAAATTGATATTTTCTTTATTACCTTGCATACGTGTTGATGCTAACGACGAGAATAATAACACAGCTGAGAGTGATATTGGATGAGGGTACGTATGAGGGTTGGATCGTTTTTAATAATAAAAACGAAAGAATCCTTGTGTCAGCTGGTTTATCCATTAGAGCCATGTGACGCTCGTCTTCCTCTCGCGGTGTCTTTCTCTCATTCATTTTTTATCTCAACTCTTATTCGGCCTTAACTTAAACTCATGAAACGTCATATAGAAATCACGTAGTCTCTGGCGAGAAGACGAGAAATTTCGTTATTCCATTGTGTGTGTTTTTTTTCGAGCCCCTACTGGTGTGTTCACTTGGTCCGAATGAGATACAGAGACTTTGTAGCCAGGGGCGGGATTAGATCTCGCCCAGACCCACTTGACGTTAATTTCGTGACGCTCCTTTCGGAAGCTATCAAATTCCGTTGTGACAATAACTTCGTTTTATCAATTAAAGTCTCTTGGACGAGTCGCAGTCTGTCAGAGATTTTTTTTTGTAGAATAAAACGAAATATAGTTGCTACGAAAATTCATAATGTCTTGGCTGAATATTTGGGCAACTTAATGTGAAAAAATATTGTAGAAAAAGTTTGGACGAACGCTGAAAACGTCGAAGGAAGAAAAATTTTGGCCTGCGATGATTTTGTCTGTGAAATAAAGTCACACAATGGAATATCGAAGAAAAAGAATCGAAGCGAGCGAAAGCATAATGTATTCGTACAAGATTGGAGACGAATTGTTTGAATGATAAATTCAAACAATGAGAATTGACGAGCGCGCTCTAACTCGAGAGGCTCAAGCGCTCGAGAGAGGTAGAGGTGGTAACCTTTGAAGCGTGAGTGCGAGAGAGAGAGGGAGAGAGAGAGAGTGCTTGTCGTCCGCCACGAGTATTACTCTTCCCGGCGCGCATTGATATCAAAGATGGCCGCTGTTCGAGAAGCGGCGCTGTGTCTGCGCGCCGTAGATGCGCGATGGTAGACGCAGAGCAAAGCGCGCCAGCGCGGAGCGCGAGAGACAGAAGACAAGGGAAGAGTGTGTGTATGAGCGAGAGGGAAAGAGAACCGGTGGCGTCGTCCGTTCCCAGCGGTTCCGTGTTCCTAGTCCCTCAGTCGCAAGGAGACCACGCACTGTGGCGGTCTCTCTGGTCTATATGTCTTAATATTTATAATTCTCATAAAAGTGCTTTTTTTGGCACTATTCTGTCTCGGTTTTTGTTTTCTTCTCTGTCCTCCGATAATTGGCTCTCTAAAAAAAAGCGAAAATTCGTACGCGGTAGATTCTTCATAACGCGCGGAAGTAAAATCGCGGAATAAAGGAGAACTAAGGACTTGAAGTGTGTTTTGTAGTGCCGGGGGATAATCGGCAAAGTAGCGAAAACGTGCTTTCGCGAGTCTTTGTGTTTACAAAAGTAATAGAAACGCTGGGAATAACAAAAGAAAACGCAGAGCGGACAACGAAAATCGAATTGTCACAAACTCATGGAGAATCTGAAAGAATAATCAATTCTGCGAGAGTAAACGTTACGTTTTTTTTGTTCATTCGATTGTTTGCTTGTGTGTGCGCGCGTGTGCTTTAGAATATTTAAAAAAGAGTGTCGAAACGAGTTTTTTTCGTTTCTGCGTTTGCCGCTGTTGATGTTTTGACCTCGAAGCTCGAGCCAGAGGGAGATCAATCTCGCGATTGCAGACTGAAAAAAACACTTTTTTTATAACATATAAAGCTGGTGGAAAAAAAAAGAATCACTTTCTCGTTCGCTCGGACAAAATCGTTTGTCCTCGATCCCATCAACGCGCCGAAAGCCGAAACTCCTGACCCAAGGAAGAAGAAACAACATTACGGTTCGAGACCGTGTCTCTCATTTTTTTGTACCACACACACACACCGTTCTCTCTCACGAGACTCTCGCGCCTGCGAATATAAAATACGGTCATTATTGTTATTATCAGCTTGGTAAAACATCGTTGATTTAAATCGGAGACTGTGATTCTTCGAGGGAGAAACAACCAACATTGTTAACAAAGGGGACTCAAACAAAAACGTCTTTTTCATTGCGCGCGTGTGTGTGTGCGGGGGGGAGGTGAAGGAAAAAATACAACGGATCTTTGGATTCGTAATTTATCTCGCACAACGGTGGAGCAAAACGGCCTCAAACTGTGGGGCTCTGGGGCGTTCTTCCTTCCACCGCAAGGGATGTACTACCCTGTAAGTAGCACCTTGATCGCAAGTTTTAATAAATTCTCATTCCTTTCTTTTTGTTCCCTCCCTGGGCCAAAAAATCGGCGGCAAAATTGCAAACTGCGAGAGAAAGAGAAAAGGGAGAAACTCGTAGCGTCCTCGGCGCGGCTTTCTCGACGTCGGGCGTCGGGTCGAAGACCACACGAGGCTATTTTAGCCCGGTCGAACACTCGCCTTTTCTTTATCTCTGTCTCTGTCGCCCTCCCTGTCCTTTCCGCGTGCCATGTCCTCGTGATTTCATGAAAATTTCAATCGCACAATTATTTATATTTCCGCATCACATTGTTTTTCCCTCTTCGTCTTGATTCGAAAAATTTCAAATCCCTCGACACCCTTGGACGTAAGAATTCTTTGTTTTTTTTTGTCTCCGCGACTGAAACTACGAAACAAAACTGTTGTCCTGTATGCAGCCAGTACTTGCCATTCCGATTTGAATACCAAAACTCGCGTGAACGTCCGCTAGCGAATTATGAGCCAGGCAGTCGAGGGAATTGAAAAAATATAAAATAAAAGACCAAGAGAAACAGACAGTTGTATAAATTTCTAGGCCTCGACGACGATTTATTCCTTGACTACGAAGCGTTTTCGTAAATCATATTTCCAACTGAATTCATTTGAATTATTGTCATTTTTTCTATTTCTTCGATTCTGTTCATTCGTTCGATTTTTTTTCTCAGTCATTCGAGGACTATTCTCGTCGTTAGTTGTCTAAATATTTATTCAATTATTCGAGATTTGCGAATTTTCCCTCAAATTGGAGGTTATGTTCGACGAAGCGGTATTTGATGCGGCGTCGCGACGCCCGCAACGAGGCGGACGTCGGTTACCCGCACTGACTACGACGACGGCGACGTCGATATTTTCAAACACGGATTCGCCATTGTCATTGCGACTCCCCCCTCCCTCCGCCCTTCGTCGCCTGATTCTCCTCTCGCATACACGATTCTTCGCATATAGAGTGTGTAGCGTTTTCCTCTGTCAATTGCATACGCACATGAACCGTACGAATCGTCGACCATTGTCGCTACGACAACGTGTGCGTCCGAGCGATTTCAATTATCTTTTCATTCGTCATTTGCACTGTTTTTCATGCCTACACTTTTTCAGGCAATCCACTTTAACGAGAATTGCCAATACTTTTCATTTTGTTTTTGCACGTTGTTCTAATCAGTCGCTGGCACGTGTTTCACACGAAAAAAAAAAAAACACTTCGATGTGACATTTTTTGCGATGTTTTTTCGAATTATCTGCTTTATTATTTTAATGCTTTTGGCACTTTAGCAATTTTCCTGCTAAAAGAGAGCGAGAGGACAGAATGAAAATGCATGAAATTGTTTGGCCGATAACGAGGAAAGAATTTGGAGACAATTCGTATTTGGAAGCAAAAACAATTTGGGGCAATGGGGAATTTGTCGAGATGACGTGGGATCCTCAGGTACGAAATAATCGTCTTGGGAATTTGGACAGACCGTACGAAGAATAAAGTTTTAGGTCTAGAACGAGAGGAGAAAAAGAAGAGGATGAATGCTCTAGGCTTACTGTATATTATCATTGTTGTTGTTATTATTATTATTTATTGTTTGAAAGGCTCCGCATGTGCCGCATAATACTCGCTATTAAATCCTAAAGGAAGGAAAGTCCCTTTGGCCCGGACCCAGGTATAGAGAGAAGACTCTCGGTAGGATTGAATTTCGCACACAATATAAAGCTGACCTTTCCTTTCATCCGGAGGGGACACACCGCGGCAACGTCTCACCCAACGTTTTTCCTTTATCCTCTCCTCCTCCGACCGTGGTGCTCATTTTCATCTTTCTACCGTTATACGTGCGACTATTTTTCCAAGATGAAGAAAATCCTCTTCACGTTTTTTGAATTTTTTCTTCATCCTTACCGAATTTTCCTCTTTCGTTTTGTTTATTTCATTTCGTTGGCAATTAATATCCAATTTTTCGGGTTCGACATTTCTTGACCGTTGATTGTTTTTTCTTGTGTCCATTTTTTTTTCCATTGTCTCGCTTCGTGTGTTCAATCGATCGCTCGCTCTTCTTTCCGTACCCGTTGCAGTTACACAAGTTAATTAAACGTTTTTTTTTTATTTCTCTTGTACGTTGTTTATTTATACGATTAGGCAAACGCGAATTCTATCGCCTCCGCAACATCCGCTCGACCTTTCGTGAGTGGCTTTGCCGCGCTTCGCTTTGCCCATATCTTCATATACATTTTACTTATTTATTTCCACTCTACGAAGGCACTTCCACGTGCAACCAATTCGTACATTTCTGTTTGTCCTTCTCAACCTTCGTGTCACGCCTGTGTGTGTGTTTGTTTTTTTTTCTTCGTATAATGGAAGTTGTTTTTTTTTACGTCGTGTGTGTTATCATTGAGCGTGCAGATTATATTCTATTTCATTTGGACGGCACTATCGCGAAGGAATTCTCCGCGGCCACGTGCTTTTCCTGTACACCTCGCGCTCTTTTTTCGCTAGTACACACGAGGTGCGTTGTTCTCCCTACTCTCTCGGCTCGTCGTAACGCTGTCCTCGCCCCTCCACTCTCCTCCATTCCTCCTAACTGTCCCTGCGCCCAACCGGCCACGAAATCTCAAGTGAGCCAGATATTACGCAGATACCAACAAAGGAGAATTAAGAATAAAATTACTGGTCAAATGCTCGTCGTTATCGCTGCACCTTGACGTACAAAAATGGCGGGAAATTCTTTCGTCTTGTCCTCATCAAACCTGATTTCGTTGAGATGGTTTTTTTTTCTTCGGGTGCAGTCGAAATTAGTACGAATCGAGATTCGAGTTCAGATTTTATTTACGGTTTTTTTTTTGCTGACGGAATTTTTGTTGACAATTGACGTGGACTTTTCATTTTTTACGAAAATTAAACAAATATTTCGTATTCAAAAACTTGATCTGGTGGAAAAAGTTGAAACGATTCGAAAAATCGAAAAAATGATGGAAATATTTTTCCTTGACACTTTGTTTTTTTTTTTACCTTGAAAAGTTAAACTCTATCGAGAAATTTTCATGGTCGCCGTTAACATCGTTGATATGCAACCAACTATTTCTTCGGATTCGTCGTTTTTCCCATCGCTCGAATCTTCTCGATGCTTCTAGCAGTTTGACGTCTCCAGCGACACAGAAACTTGTCTAATTGGCGTGGACAATCACTGCCAGACAAATTTTTGACTTTGTTGTAAAAAAAAAAGCATTCCGTGGAATTTCGACGATGCAAATCGCATAAGCTCAATACTCTTTTGTTTTCTTCTACGAGTGCAAGCGCCTCTCGATTTATTAAAGAGATTTGGACGAAAAGCGAGTAAAGGAGATCGTATTAGACTGTACTCACGCACAGTTTTACTGTCGGGTCACGCCTCGATCGCTCCCTTTCTTTTCCGGCAAATATATCTGCATATAACGCCATAACGCTCTGATATACGCAGAGGCATGACCCACACCAACTCTCACGCACGTCAGCGACTCAACGTTCCGCGCCTTCCGCATCCGTAAACAGCTGCTGCTCTGTCTCTGGAAAAAATAAATGTATTTTTATTTCACCAACTCTAAAAATCCAGTTTGGAATTTATCTCGCTCGAACGAGTCGGCATCGAACTGTCGTTCGGTGATCGAGTTTTTTTTTTTTTTTTTTTTTT
>JBAJMU010000003.1:1441844-1539729 GCA_037952995.1 Hyposoter didymator
TTTTTCTTTTTAGTTTCGGGTCGATTGCTTTGCGGAATTTCATTCATTTTTGCGGTTCGATCCTTCTCGTAGAGAAATGTTCATAATTTCTCTGTAAAAGTATTCGAAAAAATCGATTATTTTCTTCTGATTGTCAATTTTTTTTCAAAATTTTGAAACAAATTTTTGGATTGCCCTGCACGATGGATTCGTTGTTTTGGTGCTTTCCAATGGTACGAATGTCGAAAACTTTTCGACCTCTCGAAGCTTTCGTCGCTTTCGACTCCGCGTACGATTTATTTGACTCGTACTGCTTTATTTTTTTTTATCGTACAAAGTAAAAGGAGTACTCGCTCCGAGATAAAGGGAATGAAGCAAATGGGTACGAGAGGAATGAACGAAATCGCTCTCGTTGTCTTCTCACGCGATCCTCTCGCAGTAAAACCAAAATGGTGGAGAGAAGAAACGCCAAACGTTTTTCTCTCTCGAAGCCTCTCCAGCCATGGTCTTGTTTCTCTTTTCGACCTCTTCGCTTCTTTAGTCCTGAAATGTTGGCCTGTTTAGCCCCCGGGCTCAAACCGTACATGAGAACCGCCAACTCCTCGTGCACGCAGCCACACAAACAGACACATGCACGTGTTTATTATGAAGAGCGCTCGATCCAGAGCTTCGCCGAACCAAACCGTTGGCGAATTTACGATCCTTTCTTGCCTCCGTTCAAGGACGAGCCCTTCTTTTTATTATTATCATACTGTTTAACCTACAACGTTGATCCATCTCCGTGCAGCACCGTCAAAAAAAAGGCTCTGCCATTTTTCGACCTCCTTGCCCCGGAGGTTTCGCAACCAGATGAAAACTATTTCCCTTTGACACTGGAAGAGTTCCCAATTTTTTCTCAAATCGACATTTCGCCCCTAAACTTTCCATTCTCCTTCTCGCATTTCCTTCGACTTTGTCAACAATATCGTGAATTTTATAAATTAACAAATGACCGAACGAATATTCCACATAAATTCGTTCCAAGAAATAACTCGGAGGTTCTCGACGAGGTCAATACTTGTTTGGGTGACCGCTCAGCCACGTTCTGATCATCGTGCCGACCATCTGAGCCTCAGGAAAAAAACTCGATAACGGAGCTTTAACGAAAAATTTGCTCTCCGTGCTCTGGAAGAATCGCAATCGAAAATTTTTCACGTTACGGAATAAGGACGAGGAACGATTTTCAATTTTGGACAGTTTTTACTCTGGCAAATGTGAATTTGCCTGGAAATGAAATAAAATTTTGTATATCGAAGAAAATTTACACTTTTCGCAGTAAAAAAGGAAATTTTTACATTTTAACTTGCTCCGCCGCCCGGGAGGATTTCAAAGAAAAAAAAATGAAAAAAAAACGAAGAAAAAATTGAATCCATATTTAACAAAAATGGTGGAAGTAAATTTTCCATCGTGATACCTGGAATATAGATATTCGTTGTACGTAATAACATACGGATACGAATGTCACGTCGAGCGTGAAATTACTTCGAGTTTGTGTATTCAGATCGTAGGCCATAATCTCATTTCCCTTCGACTCTGATCTGTGTGTTGAAATGACGAAGCCTCACGTCCACTTGAGATTAAATTCGATCCTCTAATATGCCCAAGAAGTTGCCAACTTTTGAGAATTTCAATTGAAATTTCTTCTAAAAATAGCAACGTTGCTTATTATTGTCGATATGCGTTTTTCCTTCGTATATAGGTTTTGAATTTATTTACACGCGGCGAAAAATATGTGGAAAATTTATGAGCTCGGTCGTTAATGCCCGTGCCATCGGATGAAAAATTCTTTTTAGAGCTTCCGGTTCTCAGTGAGCAGCGTTGCACATGCCCGAAACGACTCGAACGATTTTTCTCAATCCACTCTTACCTCACCCTCGTAAGAAATCCATTTTTGCTTCCTCCACATATATATATATATACGCACACCTTTAGAAGCTTATACATAGGTCCATTATTGGACATCCTTCGAGTCGCAAAAAGTCTTCTAAAAGCCTCCGAACCTTTCATTTCGTTTTTCCACTTCGTGCATTTTTACCAAGCATGTAATGGACCGAAAAAAAATGATAAAAAATCTATCCGACGCGCAGGAAATAATTTGACACTCTGCCTGGGAATACATTTGTGAAAATTCATGTCGTTATCTTGTAGGCTTTTCCCTCGAGAGTGTGCTTTTCTCTCAAATTGTTGAAGAACGCCGTTATTTTATTTTTTCATTTTCGTTTTTGTGTGTGTGTGTGTTTTTTTTTACATTTCATAAAAATTTAGATGTTTGGAAAATTATCTTCGTTGAGCTTTCTTTTTTTTGCTTTCACTTTTGTCTGGATTTTCGAATTTCAATAAATACGCGGAGGCGCTTTTCGAGGGGGTTAGAATTACAAAATGGCGAGAGGGAAAGAGAGGACAGAGCCTGCCGAGTTTATCGATCGCGACTACCCCAGAGTCGCAGCTTCTCTTTAAGTCATCCGGGAATACGGCTCGGATGCTGGATACAGCCGCCATTTTCGCTGGCTCCTGCCTGCGAATTCTCGATTTCCTTTTTTTTTTTACATTTTCCACCAAAAACGAAAAAAATGGAATTTTGACGAACACGGTAGAGAATTTTCGGGTAAATGACATTTTTTGTAGGAAAAAGGGAGCGATTTTTGTTTCGGTCATAAAATCGCTCGATAATTGGGACGATCGACAGCCAATAAAATTGGAAACTGGGAAAGATAACTTTCGGTTTCATTTTCACGATACATCGAGGAGTTGAAACGAATTGCTGAAAAAGACACACCGCCCGTGATTCCGTACGTCGAGTCCCGGCACATACGCCCTTTCCCTTGTTTATCGGAAAGTCTTATCTCCTCGAGTCTGGCGACCTTCGTTTCGTCTCTCTCTTTCTTCTACGTCTCCGAGCAATTTATACCGTGAAAGGTTTTCCCGAATTCCGTCTAACTCTGCGGACCAACCTTATCCTCTTTTCTCCTCATCCCTTTCCATTTTACACTCCACTTTAAACCCCTTCGCTTTCACTTTATTGACAAGTCACCCCGGCAGCAGACTCAGTCACGACTCGAATTCTCTTTTTGCCTCTTGTTGTTTTTTTCCAATCCACGATCTTTCGCTCTCTCGATTATTTCAAAACTTCATCCAGCTTTGTCTTCTCACTCGCGCAGACTCATTGACAAGTTTCTTTTTCCAAAGCAATTATTTAATCGTTTTTTTTTTTTACCCAAATTTCCTTTTTTATTCGGACGTGCAACGAACACATGTTTCTAGATTTATTCGCAGAGTAACCGAACTCGCGACGATCGAGCTTATTCTCTTACCATTTGGAGAGTCAAGGTCGTCCGCACGCTGGTTCTTTTTTATAACGATTATTTTTCATTATTTATTTTCTCAATTGGAATTTGTGCGGCAACTGCTACTTGAATGTTTTTCAGGTTTGTCATGATTGGTATTATTTGCAGTGAATTTTGAATGTGAATCGTACGAAAGAATCGTGTAGGAAGAAAAAAAATTGTTGAATAGTGCCGGCTCGATCTTCGTGTTTGCTTCTCACGTTTTCTTTCGAATGAAAACGTTATACGAGATGAAAAGTTTGGTTACGGAGGGCGAGGGAAGGGAGGGACTGAAGAAGAGCAGAGAAGAGGGTCGGGCATTGAGCGGAATGAGCGAGTAACGATAACGTGAGTGGGGTCATCAAGGGCTATCGGACTATGAAGAAATGCTGCGTACAGTCTCATTGAAAATTCTTGAAGCATGGGAATCGTGTCGGTCCGCCAGCACTTTGTAACAGATTTTTTCTTTTTTTTTCCTCTTATTATTTATCGTCGTGATTTTTTTTTGTCACGTAACGAAAACCGAAAAGATTGTCATTTGAAATATTTGATTTCAATTCCCCAGAATTTTTCGATCGATGAGCAAAAAAAAATCTCGACCGCACATTGTTCGTGAATATTTCACTCAACTAACAATCACGTAGCAACCGAAATTTCGTCGCGGACGCACAATAAAGTCGAGATGGAACAATCTGGACCAATTTTTTTCCTTTCACTTTCCTCCTCCGCATCCTTCTTTTTATAATTGCCTCATTCGAACAAAGACTTTGGCTGTTTGCTCACAAGTTATTTGCCACCGACGTTACCCTCTGAATCGCGTAACTTTTATTCAACCAAGACAATTTTGTTTTCAACTCCGTCTCTCGGTGCTGTGTCCTTTCTTCGTATATTTCGCTTCATATTTTTATTTTTGTATCTCCATTCCACAGCGAGGTCTCTGTTCACTGGCGAATTATTACCAAGAAAATATGATTTTTTATCAAACCTTCTTATATGAAGTGAAAAAAATTCTTATCAATTTGTTTCTTTGGGTAATTGGGACTGGAAATACATTCAAAGCTTTCGAACGTTCCATAATGAGCACAATAATAAAAATATATCATTTCTCATATACCGTAGGCAGACTTTTTTCATGGCAAAATATAAATAGACTTTTTTGGTGTTCATTCATGCAACTGTCCATCTTTTCATCCCTTATTCCGAGTCGGAACAGCCATTGAGTTGCGCGCATGGGATTTACGTCGCTCCCGATATTAAAACACGAATGAAATTTACGACGAGAGNTATTAAAACGCGAATGAAATTTACGACTAGAGTCCATCCACGTGCGCGTCTACGTACATGGTCACGTCTATGTACGAGGCATTTTATCTCGAAGTAACCTGAGCGAAGAAATCCATTCTTTCGATATGCATTTTTAAAAAAATGTCTTGAAATCTTGGCTGAGATATCTTCGTTTTTTTTCACTGTATATTCTTCCCATAAATGAATTTAAATTTCTGTGATCTGCTTCGATGATTCTCAAGCTCGTCTCATTTTGCTACGCGTGCAGTGTTTTGTTTACCAAGCTGAAAAGCTTGATTTGCTCGAAATCGATGTCGACGATTCGAAAAATTGCAAAATTCATATTTTTCGTTTCATATCGACAAAATTTCAATCTCATGGAAAATCGAATTGAGTGCATTCGTAGCTCTGCTACTATGAAAGAAAAAACATTTCATTCGCAATGTTCCATATACAAAATAAAAATGCCTGTAGAGAAGATCGCGGTGCACACATGTGCAGGGTGTCCGGTGGGCATAGTTTACGCTTCTATTTACGCTACGATATACTACGAGGCGTTTATTATCGCTGACAACACATATATTTGTACAAATCCTATATTGGAACCCATAGTTCGAAGTTGGGGAGAATCGATAACCGAAGCATGCGCCTATCTATCGTTTTCGTCATGTTTTATTGTCTTTCTTCACAGTCGATTATATACCAACATAATGTTTTTATTTGAAGTTGATTTTACGCGCATTCGAAACTGTAGGACAATGAAAACATGACGAATTCGTCTCTTGGAATGACGAACCTTTATCTGCTGATTTTCGACAGCAGCGAGAGAACGCCATCACGTATTTTTCCTTCCAAAACTTGTTTTTCACACCTTTCATTTATCGGTCCATCGAAATCTTTGATTTTTATCGATCAATCGGAGCTTCTGCGCGCAGTTTTTTTTTCCCAACAGAGTATCGTTCCTCCTCGAGACTTCGTAACTTGGATTATTTTTTGTACAATTTTTCATCGATAATCACGAAGTATTTCTGTGAAACTATCGAAAGGCGTTTCTTATGGCTCGCTCGAATATTGCTTACTGATAATATTCACACCACCCGAATGGGTGTGCCTCCTCCATTCATATATATCTATAGATAGACACTTGGGAAATGCTCTTGGTCTAATCCTGGTGAGAATCCTCATTGGATTCCCACCAGGATCCAATGAGGAGGTATAACCCTGGGCGAATTTCGAGATCCGCGGTCGTCTCGGTATTCTCGGAGAATTCGAGAATGCATTCTCGCTCCTCCTCCTCTGCCCCTCTCGCCACTTTGCATTCTCTGTCTCTCTCTCTCTCAGAAGCGTTCTGGCCTCGGGATTAGACTCTCAGGGCTCAGTGCCAATGCCAACGTCCCCTCGGATCTGTCCCTCATCGTACTCCTTCTTAACCGCCCTCCCCCTTTTCGCTCACCCAAAAATAATTTCGCGAGTTCATTCCATTTCCCATACCTCGTCAAATATATTTTTCATTAAAAAAATAAATGCTCTTGCTTAACGATACGTTTTATTATTTTTACGAATATATTTTTTTCTTATTCACGTCCTTGAGCGGGAACTGGGAATTTATGGATTTTAGTATATAAATTATCTGTATATCGTTCAGATTCATGTTTAAGGACAAACTATATTTCGTGTTGATTCAGGCCAACCCCCGCAATGTTATCAGGTCGATTTAGCGTTTTTTTCTTCTCGAAGACACGTTCAACAAGCTTTTCCGTATCGCTCTAGCTCTAAGTTGTCTCAGGCTCACCCTCGCCACCGTTTTATCTATTCCGTTCGATCGATCCGTGCCAGGTAAACCATCCCCTTCTCTTCTTCCTCGTGCTGCTGCTGCTGCGTCGTGGCAGAGACGGCCTACCGGGCTTTAATTTAACGTCCGTATACAGGGTGGCTCGAAATTCATGCCGAATCGTATTCGTACGAGGAGCTAAACAAAAAAAAGGATGAAAATTTATGTCCATACGTTTGTCAATAAATCTCTCGCAAAGTTTTTGGTCCGTGGATGCTACTGAGGAAACTCGACACGAGGTTCGGCGGTCACCCATCCGAGTGCTGGTTTCGTCCGCTGTTAAGGCATCGCCGAAGCTCTTGACTTTTTCGTGAAATTTTTTAAAATACACTCGAACTGTTTTTTCTCGCTCTGATTATCGTTGTTGAGCTTATCGAATGTGATTATCAGGACACTCTGTACGTTGGTACAAAATTCTGCTGGCTAAGGTAGACACACGAGAACTCACAAATACAAGCGTGTAAATATGTATTTGGCAGTGAGTAGCGAGTAGCTGTATTAGACAGACAATGCCTGTATATCCAAGGCTTATTCCCCTATGATCAGACCCAGTTTATCTGTGTGCAACACTACGGGCCAAGGGTCTCTTTGATATTAAACCAGGGATGCGTTATACGAGTCGTATGTCGTATATTATTCCAAGTCGAACTTCTATCCCCTGGGCCATGTATAGAAACTATAGAGTCCGGCAAAGTTTAACAGATCCTTTTTTTATTTTTATTTATAGAAACCACTCTCATTCATACTCTACGCATGATAATGTTATTGATTTTTTGTTCTTTACCAACACGGAGATACAAACCGATAAACAAAATAAATTATTCTCCGTATCGCTGCGAAAATCCACTTCACTGTTCCTGTAAGCCTCCCCAGAGTGCTGCGCACAGTAACTTTTCCTTAATGCAGTACTGTAACGCATCTGCATGAGGGTTACGAGAAAGTCTGCAAAATTCAGACAATATTGGCGCCTCGACTTCAACCGAGTCACTCCACTTGGTTAGCAACGTACGAAATCCTGAAATATTCGCTCATGCATCGTCGAACGGTCACCCAACCGTGTATCGAGCATCTTTGCAATTGCATGCAAAATAAATTCCATTCCTGCAATTAATTATTTTTGAAATGACGAAATCGATGTTTTTCTTTATTTATTCAAATTGAATCGTTGGAATGAATTTCTCGTAAGGACTACAATGGATTTTTTTTTCTTTCTCTTGGTTTACAAATCCAAGTGGAAAAGGGAACATTGTTCATTTTTAATGCTCACCTTGAACTTTTTTGCACCGAAAAACAGTCGGATATTGCCATTTCTTCAGGGTTCCGGATTTTGCTTATTTTTCATTTTTTTTTCCTGCCTCTCTCTCGCTCTCTTCTCTTCTGTTAGTCGCGCAAAGAGTGAGCAAGACGGATTGTCTGTTATTACCCGATCCCACCTATTAAATCGTTCGTCATTCGTGACCCATTAATCAAAACTCTCGAAGCTTCTCGTCCCGAGCCAAAGGATCGAGTCAATTCCTCGTCTCACACTCGGCCAGTATCCTGCTTCGCTGCATTTTTTTGTAAAACTATTCCCAAGTAGTCGGAGCGAAAGTTCGTTCATGTACCAGCCTCGTCTGGCCTTCTAGGTCCATAATTATTTTCGCCGAATAGATCTTCCTCGAAAGGAACCAAATCGCATGCGACAGCGTTAAAATTTTTTCGCAGAATTTTTTCGTTTTAAATCCACTAAATGATTCAAAAGGCAAATTGATTAATATTCTATAGGATTCCGAGTTTAATGAAACTCTCTGTACCATTTAACGATTTATCATGCCGAGGAACAGCTCTGGAAAATATTAAACGAAGCGGAAAAATACGTGCGCGTCAGCCAAGTTGATTCCCAGCGTTTTTATTCCGTTATCCCGCACCCTCGTCCTCGTTGGAAAAAGTATTTGCTCTAAAAGGACAAAACGGAAGAAGTCGAAAGTGGATCCCGAGAGTCTTGAGTGCAAAGTTCGACGGTCACTTTAGATTTGTATTTCAGATGAAAACACGCCGATTGGCCGTTTAAGAATTATTGACTTTTTATTAAATGAAAAAATGACAGTTATAAAAAAAAAAAAGATAAAGTCTCGCGTGGACAATTAAATCTCTTGCGAAGCTTTCAGGTTTCACAGGATTTCATCGGATCTTGTTGTGATAATAAAAGTGACGAAAAGAAATCCTTCAATTATTTTCCTGGCACAGTGATAGCCGGGCCTGCAAGAGGCAATTTTCTCTCATGTATCTACTCCTTTACTTTTTCCATCTTTATTTTTTTCCTCTCTCCCTCAATTCGTGTTTCTCGCTCGTCCACCCCGGCCCTTACTGCCTCTTATACAGAGCTATAGTCTTCACTATTTCCTCCATGTTAGCGCAGGCATAATCGACGTGGAACACGCGATTCCACCCCTAACCACAAAGCGAAGGTCTCCAAAAGTCTTTTCTCGTCGTTCTTCCACCCACTCGCCCGCTCACTCTCTCTCTTCATTTTTTATAACGTTGTTAATTATTATTTTCAATTTGTTACCTCACAGCATCGAGCTCTCGCCCAAAACGATCGACTTCCGGTTTTCTCGACTGGTCAATTAAAAATCTACTTAAATACGAAAAAACTACGAAATTTTGATAGAAATATCGAAATAATTTCAGAAAACTGCGCATCCAGTGTTGGAAATTTTGAAATTTTCCAATTTTCCATTTTTCTAGACAAAAAGGGGAAAAAAAGAACTTTATTCAAAAGTTCACTCTCCCTTTTTCTCTCTTGTCCATTTCTTGGAAAACTTTGCGGCTGATACAGAAGCAAAATCCACACAACTTATTGGCGTCGTACACAGCAACGAGTGAGTTTGTGGTTTATTAAAACTTTCAGCTCTTCCAGCTTTGTGGCGAGAGCTCGCGCGCTTTAAAGCTACTGGATAAAAAGTCAGTTTATGAGAAATTTCAAAATCCTCCTTCACTGTGTGTACGTTACGGTATATTTCTATATACAAGCCAAACACATATACGTGCCGGTGTATATCTTGTTTTTCCTCGAGCTCGAAGAGCTTTCCACTTTGTCTGTCGCAAGCTTTTTAATAAACCGCTCTCGTCCTCGTTTCGTAGAAAATGTGAACATTAAAAAAACGGAAGAATACATTTTTAATTTCGAAAAAATCGGCAATACATTTTTTAATAATAGCTTTAGGATAAAAAATAACAATTTCTCGTGTAAAAGATTGTGAGTCGATAGATTTTTTTGTCTTTTGAATTTTGTAGACATTTTTACGAACGCAATTTGGATTATTTTTTCGGAATTTTTTATTCCACACACGTGGTTCGTGAGCCTCAAGTTTTTGCCTTGTACTATCATCGTTTTATTTTTATATCAGAAGTACTGTGGGAGTTGAGAAACCGGCAGCTGCGATCGTTTCATCCGCCCAGGCTTGTCTTGGGAACGAGACTCTTTGGTCTCAAGGGACGAGTCAAACCTTGATACATTCACGTTTATCTTTGCATAAGTAAAAAGTGAGCCCTGGAAGCCGAGCATTTTTGTAGAGCCAATTTGTCAATAATCATCACGATCTGCACGGAAAGTTTTCCTTCGTTTCAAACGTTTCCTCGTTTCTAACGATATGTGCTTCATCGAGAAAATAATTATTTCTATCGTTCAATGCGTATTCGTAATGGCGTGGAATTAAAAAAAGTTTTTGTTATTCGTCCTGGTTTTTCTCGACGAATAAAAGTCACGCGAATAACGTCGTTGTTCTCACTCTCGTCCAAGATCCACTGCCGTGAACTTTTATCTCTTATCGCGTGTTCGAATCTCAAATGAAGCCCGTTTTCAAATGCTGAACGACACTTGAACCCCCCTCCCTCCTGTTCTCCCCCGCCGTCCTTTCACAATCCTCACCAGACTCGGGACTTCTGTTTCCGTTGGTGCTCCCCGCGTACGAGCCTTGAATACTTTAACATCATCACACACCAAGGCAAACACGGGCTGAGACAGACAATTCACGAGAATCAAGGGCCAAACTCATAGCGATTGGCCAGTCCAGTCAACGAAAAAGCTTATTTACTTATTTTCTCATGAAATCCGAAGAAATCAAAATTGTGGAAAATCCTGATTGAAGGAAAAATCTCTCAATGGCCATTATCGTTTGGTTTCATTTTTTATTCCTTCTCCGATCGGTCCAACGGTCCAATGGCTGTGTTTTCAACCCTCCCGAGTCACGTTAGGCGCAAGACTGCAAAGAAACTCCGAGCTCCCGTCTCTCCTTCTCGATTTTTCGCCCTGTGCTGTTTTTTTCGTCCTCTCCTCCGTTTTTTTTATTTTTTATTTCTCGTTCTTCTTTTCATTATTCTTCCTAGACTTGCTCAATGAATAATTCAAGCACGATCCACGCGACTTTACTGATTCCCGACATTCACGCGAGAGGAGAGCCTTGTGCTATACAGACGAGAATGAGACACTGGAAAAAAACAGACACATACACACATATGCGACGAGAAAGACCGAGAGATAGAGAGAAAGAGAGAGAGAGAGAGCGAGAGACTCGTGTAAGAACGACCAGAGACGATGGGTAGGAAATATAAAATGGGAACGTAGTCGGTACACAGCATTATTATCGTCGAGGGTATATATTTACGACTATGTTTCTGTGAGTCTGCACGTGTGTGCATCACCACGTACTTGAGTGTGTCTACCCAGACGCACGTAAATACTCGTACAACTTTCATTCTTCGAGCCTCCTCTTTCCTTCTGCGCCGGACATAATAATTTAATAATAATAATAATAATAACAACCCAGTACGAGAAAAAAAATGATGAAATTATGAAAATGACAATCACAGTTTTTTCATTTTAGCCGCATCCTCAATTATTATTTTCCCAATGAAATTTCTGGCGAATCGATCCTAAAGGATTCCTTGCAAGTCTCCGCAGTCACGTGGCCTTTGCAAATGCATTTTACTACATCTGCCTTCTTCACACGATCGTATGTGAGAAATAAAAAAAAACACACTCTCATGAGAGAAACTATTTCGCAGCTGCTGCTGAATCTCTCCCCCACTTTCTGCTGCTTTGATCCTCTGACGTCACTGACCCTGTGTGACCAAATAAGTTGGCAATTATTTAGCCTGAACTTGATACGATTTTCAACGCTTGCATTCAGCTCGTTCTTTTTCTACATTTTTGGCCCGAAATCGTCGGAAAATCGTCCTTGCTTTTCGATGTTTCCAGAAAGAGAGAAAAACAACTTTCTTCAAGGACGATGCAACAGAGCTAATTGTGTGGAACGACAATTGCGCCGCGAGATTGATTCGCATTCGCTTTTCCAGTTTTATTTCTCGAAAAATTGTGTTGCATGAGAAAAAATGAAGCACGAACCCAAATCTATGGAATAATTCGAACATTCTGTACGCTACCGTCAACTCTTGAGTCTTGAAAGCATTTCACACATTTTGATTTTAACGTCAAGAGAAAAAATATTCAATTATTATTATGATCGAAAAAAAATGGATAATTTAATTGATGAAATCTGAAACTATTGGCGGATTTCGACATCCCGCTATATATGCGTTGGCTATCGAACTTCAATTCATTTGACTGGCAATCAATTTGATTCCCGAATCACGAATATCGAAAATAATGCGAGAGAAAAGCCACTCGATTTTTTTCCCTCCCTCCCTCACACTCCCGAACGGACAATGAAATTTTCCAGCTCAAACCGTAGTGCCTCTTGTCGGGATCGCAAAATATACAAAAGTGAAGCACATTTGGATGTGCAGCAACCCATTCGCGATTCTCTCAGCCTCGGTAACCAAACTTTATCGTTTAATAATGAAAATGCAAATTATTATTACGGAGTCTCGTGGAAAACAAAACGCAGCCTCCATTTCAACGAGCTTTGGTCGTACAATGTTTATTCAAAATTTTCTTGTAACAAAAAGAAGAAAAAAATAGAACAATGTGAGGTTCAAATTGACAAATTTGAAAGAATCATTAAAATTGTTTAGTTAGTTGTAACTCTCTGTCTGCGAGAACAATGTGACGAAATATAACATACGAAGAGAAGAATGAGAATAGAAGGAGAGAGAAAGAGAGAGGAGACGATATTTCTCTCGTGTAGATCTGTTGGACGAGATGAGCCACGAATTACGCTCAATTAAGCCTACGTCGGCTCGATTCCAACGAAGCAAAAGCGAATCTTCGCTCTGTTTCTCTCCCTCTCTCTCTCTCTCGTTCTCGCTCTCTTACAACAGCAACCACGACCCACAATGTATCCTCACGAGTGTCAGCAAAGTGAATACACTGGCTTTATTATTCTTGCACGTGCAAACGTTGCTACCGCACACTCTGCACCAGTGGCAAAGGGAATAAGAGAGAAAGAGATTAGTCAAACTGGTGGCCAACGGAATTTTCTAGCGTATAAAGACAGATCGAGATGCGAATGCGAACGAGAGAGAATTGTTTAACATTAATCACCCCGAAAACGTCTGTGATGTTATTTGGAGTTTGGGTTTGTTTGGAATTTTTGAAATTTTCATTCAACGACGTTCAGCATTTTCAATTGTTCCCTTATGTCGAAGCGGCCACTGTGAAATTGGATGAATTTCGCTTTACCTGTATTAATCAATGATGAAATCGTCGAATCACTACTCAAATAAGTTTCTCATCGGATGACCTATAAATACCCACACACTCGTAAAACGATTGGGATGAGTTGAAAGCGCGTTTCTCGTCGTTGGACAACTCGAGCAGAAACATCTCGTGCGCTTCGAACCTGCGTCACTATGTGTGGTAAAAACGCTTGTGCCTTCCCCTCCTCTCTCTTTTATCCTCTTTATCCCTCGAACCCTCCTCCCTCCTCTTCATTCGCGTTGATGCTTTTTGATTGACCGGAAGTGTGACGTCACGACACGCATCAAGAGAGAGAAAAACCCCGTGAACGCTTCGCCCCTCCTTTTTTCTCCCCTCGTCTCTCTTCCTCTCTCTCTCTCTCTCGCTCTCCCTCTCGCTGCTGCTGGACATCGTAATATCCTCGTACAGAGTGTTACCGTACACTCGGGTAAGCATTAGTATCGCAAACTCCCGAGTACCGCTATCCAACTGAATTCCACGCATCCGTTCGACTCTCCGCTTCCCCAATCTATTCAACAGTTTATTTACTCGATCAAATTTTTCTTTTTTTTTTCTTTCATTTCTCCTCTAACCGAGTTTTAATAATAGTTGGAAAGTTTACTTCGGATTTAGAACTTCCTCCGCGGCCATAAGTTACAAACTTTTCAAAGCGCTTCTGATTTCGTTTCTCTCTTTCCCCCTGCTGCTTTTGCATTCGAATGGAACAGACATTTGTGCTCGTGGTCCAGACGCAGCATCATCGCATCGACCGGACCACGAGTTGACCCGACAGACTCAAAGATTTTCAAGGCAGAAGCTGCGTTACCAACCGACCTGACTGCCTATACAAAACTCAATGTAATAGACAAACGGGCGTAACCGGCACACTTTTCAGACCATTGAGTCACGTCGATTACGCCTTTTTCAGTCGCAGTAATTGATACGTACGTATATGACTCACGAACCTTTGTGCTCACGGCTGGTGGCTCCGTGCCAAAATCTCTCTTCCGCTGCTGCCTTGCAACAGCAGAAAGAGAAAGAGAGAGGGACGCAGAGAGAGCCCATTTCCATCCCCGTTCATCTCGTAATTTCGCGACCAACCAGAGTTCCTACTAACCGAAGCGAAAAACGAGATCCCTAAACAACTGAATAACCGAGACTCGTATACCATACAAACTATTCTAACAAAATACACCATTCAGCAACTATTTCATTGAAAAACACTTTTTTCTCGCGAGCTTTTTACGAAACAGGCTCCTTTTTCGTCCTTTGTCTCGATTAAAAGAATCTTTCCAGTCTCGATCATCATTGAAAGTCTTCAAGGATCGATCCTTTCGTGAACTTTTTCCCTGCTTCAAAATTGACCGATCGATCGAATGTAATATTTTTGAAATTCACGAAATATTCTCGCCCGAACGACAAAACAGGAAACATTCGAGAACCCCCGAATTCCATTACGATGAGCGAGAACTCTCAACGAGAAAATTATATTTAGAGCACGTGGGGCACCAGCGAGACAGCAGCGTGTTCGTTTGGACACCTTAATCTACTAAGAGAAATCGCTTCATTAAGTTTCCTCATCAACTCCTCGTTTATTTCGTCGCTGATATACGAACGTTTAGAGAAAAATTTATCCAAAAATACTCACGCACTTTTCAAAAGAAAAAATAATTTTTTTTATATTTTCAACATCNCATTACGATGAGCGAGAACTCTCAACGAGAAAATTATATTTAGAGCACGTGGGGCACCAGCGAGACAGCAGCGTGTTCGTTTGGACACCTTAATCTACTAAGAGAAATCGCTTCATTAAGTTTCCTCATCAACTCCTCGTTTATTTCGTCGCTGATATACGAACGTTTAGAAAAAAATTTATCCAAAAATACTCACGCACTTTTCAAAGGAAAAAATAATTTTTTTTATATTTTCAACATTCGTTAACTCCATCACTAACGAATCTGTGAAGAAATTTTCCTTTTTCTCTCTGCTCAATCATATTTGTACCCGAGTAAATGGGAATCTGCATATATTTCTGGCTGAATTCTTCAGTCTTGTCAACCCTTTTCTCTCCCTTTTTTAACGCCCTTCCACCCTTCCCTCGCCGCCGGTTTTTTCTTTTCTCTTAATTCTTTCTCTTCGCGCATGTGTGCTCGTTTCCTCACAAGTCTCGAACAAAGGGAACCCGTTAGAATTGCGTTTACTGCCTGTGCACCCTTTTCATCCCTCACAGCACGTTAAAAAAAGGAACAGAGAGAATATGAATTTTCTACGCAACTCGTCCCCGTACTTTTCGTTTTTTTTCCATTCATATTTTTTTGTCAATATGAGCTCCGCGACCGTACGCTGTAAGGGAAAATAACTAAAAACCTTCTGGGACCTGCGTACAATGCCTCCGTAAAAATATAAAAGATTTCAGAGGTTCTCACTCGAAATTTCAAGCCAGAAAATCAAAATTTTGTTCTTTCCCCTTCATTGTCACTGCATTGGACTTTAAACTATTTTTAGCGATGATCCAAGTTCTTTTTTTTTTTACTTGCCCCATTTTTTTTTACTCCCGATACTTTATTCGCGTGTTTTTTTTTCGGATCAAAATGCAGCTACGAGGATCCATTAAATATTCATGGATTTCCGGGGAGACCTTTACAAATAAGCCAAGTCGAAGCCTCAGTCTCGTTGATTCTTGGAATGGAAAATCCATCCAACTTTTCTCATTATCCGCGATATATAACGGGGGCGAAAAAAATACACGAGTCTCCGAAACGAGTCGAAGCTCAAGGATCGAAAGTGATAGAGTAGTTTTATATATCGCACGTGTGAAAAAATACAAAGAGTTTAGAAAAGAGCGAAGCCGAAGGAGGAAAATTCGCACTTCTCGCTTTCTTAACTATCTCAACTTTTTGACCGCTCAACTTCTCATCCGCGGTTAGGCTGATTACTTTCGCTCGATATTCCTAAAGTTCATTCTCCCTAGTCCTCGCAGTCAGCGTCTTTCGGGCGAAGCATCGCTCGAACCGCGAATAATCATCGAGAAAAGTTCCGTGACATTTTTTATTTTTACGAATTTCCAACGTCATTAGACATGAAAATCTCGCTGTTTTTTCTCATGGAAAAAAGTCAAACTGATTTCTTTCTTTATTGCTCTTTCTTAGCCCGTAATTGACTCGTATACTATTACCAAAGGGGAGCCCAATTCTTTGCTTATCTTTTTTTCATGCCAACCAGAGGCGTCGACGAGCCTTAATGTAAGGCTTCCTTAAGCCCCTTTGTGTATATCCGATATATAAACGTATGTAAGCTACCATAATACGACACCTAACGTCGGTGAACTTTTAACACCAAAGTGCTTCGACGATCTACTCCACTCTCAAACGGTAGATCCAATTTTAAATCGCGGTTAAAACTGCCCTTTTTGACCTTTGACCCAATGCACAGAAAGCCACTATTTTTAGGTCTTGGAGTGAATTTTTCTGTTCTCTCATTATTTTTTGTTTCATCTTCACACGAAAGATGATTTTTTTAATTTTCTCTATATTCTAATAAAAATAATACGTCCAATAAAAAATTCGGAAATTCTGAATGAACGAAAAATGTCGTATTTGTAGATTTTTTGAATTTAGTACTCGATCGTTTGGAATTTTAGTTCTCAAATTCTCTCATGTATGAACGATGACCTCGTGAGTGGAAAATAAGAGAGGGAGAGTCCAAGGATGTCATTGATTGAGAATTCAAGTCGCGCGATGCTAAGGGAGAGATTTCTTGGGCACGATCTGACTCGTGAATCGTGAACGAAAGAGAGACGATGAAGTTTCTTATCCCTCGCACGAGGGAGTGTCAAAGAGTGAACGTAGTCTTTGAATTATTTGAATATAGAGACCATTTTAGTAACACCACACGCGTCGCTATTTTTTCTCTCCGATCCGTTGGTCTCAGAGTTGGAAAGACGGGAAAATATTATTCAGACTCTCAAAGGCAAAGATTTCAAAAAAAAAATGAGCAAATTTTTTTTTTTCAAATTGAATCGATAATTCGTTCACGATTTTATTTTCAATCGACTTACAAGTTGATAAAAAGATCCGCTGTTTCTCACGAGTGCACGCACGTATGTGTATAAAAATATGAGAGCACATTTGTCGACAAAGTTTTTACCACTTGCGCAGTCAGCCTCGAGGCAGGCGGCTCGCCGGTCATTAATACGAATTAGGCTATTTAACTGAGCAGAGAATTTAGCTGAGTCTAGAGAACCAACTGAGAGACGTACCACGCGGAGGCCGAAGCACGGAAAGTTCGAAACGTGCCCTACGGCGTGATGAATTTTTCAACGTTACGCCCAAAGTTCTGAGACTCGAATCTCGATTGCAGAATTTCAAATTTTTCAATTATTACATTATTTCTACGAGAAAATACATTTCAAACAATATCGCAAGAAGCTCAAGATTTTAATCGATAATAAAAGAAAAAGGATAATTGCTTGTGGAATTTTTGCTGAAATGGTAATTTTGCATTTTTGGAGGTGAATTTTGAGGATCGGTGTGTAGGTGATCGCTGCTTAGAAATTCGTCGTTAATTCCCCTCGCGCGCACCTCCCTCTCGAGAGAAGTGAGGGGAGGGAGAAGTGTGTGGAGCAGGGTCGTACGAGGAGCATTGGAACGTTGCGGTACACCGTTATAATTTGATTCGGTACCGAGGCCAGACCCCTTACAATTTTGCAATCTCCCTGTTCCAGGCATTATTCTTTTTCTAACGATCTCTGTCTCTCTCTCGTGTTCCTTCGAATCCTTGAAATTTTCACCCTCTTGGAAAACTTGGACATGTTATTATTCGCACCATCCCATAATGAATTCACATCAATATTCATTCCCGAATAAAATAAATTCTCCGCTGTTGTTGTTTACATTTTCTTTTGCTTACACGATGCTTTTTTTTCTCTGTAATTCTATGAATCAACCGGAGGAAAAAAGGCGGTAGTTTTCTTAGCTCATTTTTGTGCCTCGCTATCGGGCAAACATCTCATTCAGTCTCTCTTATGACATGGTCAAACTCGCGCGTGTATCCGGCTGGCTGGTGGCCAATCAATTATTCACTTGGAATAATTCACCGTATGTGTGTATGTCTATACACATGTAAATAGTCGTTTTTATGTGGCCGTTGGATCACCGAGGGTGTTGGAGACCAGAGTCCCCTTCCTCGCGCCTATTTCCTCGGTTAATACTGACACATTCGAAGCCTGCGAGCAACATGGAACACCATCAAAAATTGAGTTATTCCCTCGGTTGAAAAAATGTCAATTTTGTCCCGTGTCTGGAAAAAAAATAACCTTCTGGAAATTGTGTATGTATGCTCAGCCATGCAATGTCCCGACGTCTGTTACATAAAGACTTTGTGGCTGTACACCCTCGTGGGTTGCTCGCTCCATACTGCCAGTACGTAACTTGGTTACTTTTAAATTCTCTCTCTCTGTCTCTCCCTCCCTCCTTTCCTCGCGGTTGTCTTTGCTCCTACTATCAGTCTCGATAATGTTGACCCTAATAATTCTTCTCTCTCTCTCGCAGTCTCTCGCGCGCCCGATTAACGCAGCGCCAAAAACAGAAGCAAAGAATTGAGAATAACAACGAGCGACTTGTCAAAAAAATGTGAACTTCGCCGAAATTCAATAAATTTTTCAAATTATTCAAACTCAATCGTTTCAGAAAATAATTAAAATGATTTGGGTCAGCTAGTCGCATTAGAAATTGGAACAGTTTGTGATTCTTTAGTGTTGTTTCGTAATCACGTGTTTCCACCGTTTTTCAAGAGTGTGTTACGGAACACTGGTGAGCTTTTCACGCCCGCATTTTTATTAATAGTCTTTTTTAATGACACTTTTAGCTCCGCGAGACTGCCAATTATAATTAATTTTCACTTAATTGGATCGTCTCGGTGACAAAAGCACGGACTCGCCCGACGACGATCTGTTTCATGAAAATTGGTTAATTATTCGTTGTTTTTTTTCTTCTTTTTATAGTTTGTGTTTTTGTTTCGTTTTCGTCGTAAATAAATTCATCTATTTTGTCGTTCTGCCTGCAAACTAAACTTTTTCCAACTCCAATACTTTTCGGTGGATTTCAACAATTTTTTCCACGACACACAAAATTGAAACAGAATTTTTAGGCTCAACAATAATTTGATTCGTCTTGTCCCACGAGAAATGTCGAAAAAAGTAAATAAAGAGAGAAAATAAAATTTCGGGGAATAATTTCTATAATCTCATCGATCGTAAAAAATAATAGTTGAGCTAGTGGCTGTATATAACATTGATAAACATTCATAAAGTTCATATTTTCACTAGAATCATGTTTTTATAAATATTAATGAATAGTTGATCACAATATCAATTTTTCATGAGAATAATACCGATAAGGGACAAAAGCCTCTGTTGTATAGGATCTTGATGCAAAGTAGCTTGCCGTTTTGTTTCCCCATGTAGACCTTAATAGATCATCGAAATGATAATTTTATGGGCTCCCCCGAGTGATATATAGTTTCCGTGATATTTGCAAGAGTATCTCGAACACACACGCACTTTGGGATTATCTTCGTTATTGCGACGAGTTTGCTGGCTCGTTTGATTAACAATTAAAATGGGATTAGCTATTCGTGCCAAGGGAGAGAGTTCTTTTTATTTTAGCTATAAATTAATCCAAATTCTTAGCGTGAGCCTCAGAGAAAAGGCGTTTTTTCAAACAGTTTTCTCCGCTGCGTGTTCAGGTTTTTTTTTCAAACATTTTCGTAACGAATTTTCGATGAATTTCGAGATGGAAGAATTTTTTAAAATCAAGTTCGATTCTTTGTCAAGTTTGGTTTGCAGACAAAGTCAATTGGAAGTAGACAAACCCATGGATATGCTCTTCGTATTTCCCTCTGGCAACGAGAGCACGAGTGGCCAATGATTATTCCGACTCTCATTATTCGAGGCCTAGTGTACTCGTTTCTGGCCTCTTTGGGTATCTCTCGCTCACTCGCCACCACCACCACCCTCCTTTCGTTTCGTATCTCATGCACCCTCCTCCACCTTCCTAGCCACGTTTAATGCCTCGAAATACTGACTATATTACGTTTCAACGAGTTTTATTCGGTGCTTGTAACAGCAGCGCCCTCTCTGATATCCTCGACAATGTCGAGCAGCTTATCTCTGCAGAGACCGATTTAGAATTTATGCACTCACATTAATTCCGTGTGAATTTAGATTTAAAAAGTCACAAAGTTGACTCTATTTTACTTGCGAAAAGGTGTCGCATCCATGATGTTTCTTTGTGAATTACAAATTGTTCAATTTCTGCAAATTCCAACTGAGGGTCCAGCTTTTTCAAACTTTAATCGTGTCCGCTGTTCAAATTCGTCACGGACGATGGCATTCGTTTTTGAAAAATAGTATAGCCGATCGGTTTTAGGAGGAGTTGGAAAAACGATCGAGGCTTTTCGCGAGCTCCGGGTATACATGGGGCGGTTTGCGGTCTTTTTTCCATTTGTTTCCCGGAATAATCTGCTGTAGATGGAAAATCGTGGTCAACGTTGTCAAATATTACATTCTTTCCAATTTCGGTCCCGTATACGTTTTCATTGCGATTTTGTCAAGCCTTATAAAATCGACAGAGAAATCGTCTCAACGGGTAACGCGGCGTGAAATACTTTTCAACCACGTTTCCGAGTTAATTTTCACTGCAATGATAACCATGAATAATGAAACACCATGCACAATTGATAAAATATTGTCTCAAGCTTGTTTTTCCGACAACAACGACGAAATGTTTCATTTTGAATTTAAAATTTTTTGCAGCACATGGTGCAGACAGGAATGGCTGCGCCTTACGGTGGGGGTGTATTTCCACCGCCGGTGAATGGTGTTACGGGTGTTGTCGGTGCGAGCGGTGGCGCCGGCGAGGTCAAACCACCTCCGCCCTCTCAGGCCAAGGAGGACAACAATGTTGCACAACAACAGCAGCCTCCCGGTGGTCCACAGGTACAAACAGCCTCGGGAGCGTCGCATCAAGCCGGTGCACCTGGTGCACCGGCGTCCGCAAGCTTCAGCCCTCCGCCGCCTCCCAACGGGGTCGATCAACAGGCCATTGTGAGTAAATTCCTTTCATCTGTTTTTTTTTTTATTGTTTTCATTTCTATTTTTTTATGTTTATTTTTATTTTATCCACCCTCATTTTTTGTCAACTCGTTTCTTCACCAAGCATTTCATCGTAATTGGTTTATTAGCGGGTGCAAAAAAAAAAAAAACAAGCATCCGTGTTAGTCGAATAAAACAAAACGTTTGGTAATTCGTGACCGTAATTATTATATAAAAGACGGAAACACGGGCGGCCTAATTCGCGGATCTATCGACCCTCCTCCACGTGCCAGACATTCTCCCTACTAATAAAAAAGCCTTGCACTCGCCCTTTCACACACTTCAACTTTCGGCGAGAAGAACGTTAAATATGCTCGTTGACACATTCGTTTCATATGTCGTTAGCACGAACACGAACCACGAAATAATCAAAATTCCCCTTTTCTTCTCCCTTTTCACCAGCTTTTCGATCTCTCAAATATTCAGCCACGAATAAAAATTACTGTGCGCCGTCCCCGGTACATCCTCCTGTAACGTATGGTACCTCCCGAGCTTTCACTTCGTATATTGCATCCCCAACACTGATGGAATCCGAAGCGAGCAATCGCGAGATTTATTACGACAGCATTCGACCATGCACACTCTCGCTTTTCTATTTTTATTCGATTCTGTACGCAGAGCAGTCGCTGGACTCATGATTCTGTTTTTTTTTTTGTTAATCCATTACTCTTGCTACACTTTTTCGAGTTTTAAGGCAACTTTTCGCTGCATACCAGTCGGATGGGTGCTCCATTTTTGAAATCCTTTTTCGACCGCGCTTTGTGGCCGAATTTAAATCTCGGCATGTCTGATAAACCTCGAGAAATATTGAAATCGATAGATTTGCGGAATTGTCGACTAGAAAATATAAATTTTCTCGATGGCATGTTTTCGTGGGAACTGTCCAAAAAATAATTCGTACATTTCCACAGACTTTTGGTTCACGTTCGTTTCAATTTTTACAGTGTGTGCATTGCAATCTATTTTCAAACGTAATTGACACTCAGGATTGATTCCCCTTCGTATCGTTTTGAACTTTTCACTGTTCGAAACTGTAACAGTTGTTTCGATAAATCTGAATCACGTTGCTTGACGTCTTAGGATGTAAAAACAATAAAATCTGCTATTTTTTTAAACTTTCAATTCCATGAAATATCGATCGTTTGTCCCTCCGGGAGGCGTTACTAGTGGAAAAAATGTTTTGTTCGTTTGCTGCGTTTCGTGAATCACCGCTCGACTGGGGATTTGCAATTTTCATAATTATATTTTGTATAAATCAATTTTTGAAACGAGAGGTCACGGGTTTCGGAATTGGCAAATACGACGAGGCGTGTCTGACCATTCCGGCTGACGCGAATTTTTCTACTGAATAATCTATATTCCCTCGCAGTGGTGCAGTCGCTCGATGATCAGCCCAGGGAAAAAATAATTCATTCGACTTGTTCAAGCCTCGTACTCAACAATTCTCTTTTGTAAAAAAGTTCTTGCAACGATTGTCGATCGAAAATTCTTGCAGAGTAATCGCCAAAATATATATTTACAATGGTGACCAAGATTTCTTCTCGTCGATCTCTTCACGCGCAGTTTGTCCGGTCAGACTGAATTTTTCTCGTCCTATCGATTCCAAAGCGAACTTGGACTGCGCACAGCTCGATGTTTCTCAACTTTTAAACTCAATTTATCAAAGTCTGCCTTCCGAACGATAAAATACGTGCTTCGACCCAAACCATCTTTGTTTTATTTGATGATTTATTTTCTTTCTTATAACCGTGTGCCTTTGATTCTACGGATTAAATTTATTTGTAGGTTTTTTTCCTTTTCAATGATTTTGCTTAAAAATGTGATTCTTCGATTTTCTATTTATTTCTCATTTGTACGAGGTTTGTTTTTTATCGTGAATTCTTTTTGTTTCTCTTCTTCTCGACGATACAGTCGGAAGTGTTTCAGGCAGCGGTAGCAGCGGCGGCGGCCGCCGCGGCCGGTGGTGGCGGACAACAAGCAGCAGCAGCAGCAGCAGCCGCTGCGGCGTCTACTCCCGTCGGTGGCAATGAGGCCAGTCCCGAGGGTGGTGAATGCACAGCCTTGGTACCCGTTACTTCCGGTACAACGACACCAGCCACTGCCACTCAAGGCACCGATCTCAAAGGACAACCAAAGCGACTCCACGTCAGCAATATACCTTTCAGATTCCGAGATCCCGATCTCAGGGCAATGTTCGGAGTAAGTCTTCTCTCTTTGCTCTCCAATTAAATTCCATTACTTTCGGGTTTGTCAACTCAATTTTTAAAAACTCGATACACATTGACCAATTTTTGAGAATCGATCATAATTTTTCTGTCGCATGGTTTTTGTTTAGAAATTCATCGAGAAATCGTTATTTTAGTTTAGAATTTTCCTGAGAAAAAAAAAACTTTTATCGGAACGAAGGGTTTCGCGTTGGGATTCATGTATATTTTGTTTCTTCAATTACAGCAATTTGGACCAATCCTGGACGTAGAAATCATATTCAACGAGAGGGGAAGCAAGGTAAGCCGAATCGAGGCCAAATGGTCGAATTTTGATAAAAATCGTAATTCATATTTCGCCTAATTCGTTTCTCGCAATTCACATCTCAGGCAGAACAGTTTTCATCGACAAGAGATTTTTCATGCAGAAAAGAAACGATGCTTCCAACGCCTTTCGCAGACACTTTGTTGCTTTTGACATTTTCTTCTCGGTCACGATTTAATCGATTCTTGAAAAGAGGCCGAACCAATTTCGTCACAATCTCTCTCTCGAATTTCCCGAAATACTTTCAACACGTTCTCATGTCACGGAGAAAAAACAGAACGGGATGAGGGATCCGATAAGCCTGGGAACTTGGTGCACTACACGTGACGTATCCTCGTCGTCATATCTTGCGTGACGAGATGATTTTATTGGAAAAGTTTCTTTCCTTGTCGCGGTCGTTTTTGCTGTAGTTGGAATTTTTTCGCGATATTATACGCTGAGGAAGGGATTGTGAAATGCGAGAATCGACCATTTAAATCGTTTTGGAAAAAAACACTCACGACACCGACAAACTGAATAAAATGAATAATTTTCGTTCGTACAATTCACATTCGATTTTCCGAGATAAAAATAACGAGATTTTAAAAATCGTCCTGTGTGTATTTTCCAACGATTTTATCATTCTAATTATCATTTCGTTCCCTAATTTTCTTTCAGCAAACGCCGGCAACACAAACGCTTCAAATTCTATCGATGAAATAGTAGATTTCTGGTTTCTGGCTATGAGGCTACTCCGGCGTTCAAACTTCCCAAGCTATTTAACGAGATATGAAGAATTTTTTGTTGACGATCAAGATTCGTCGGTCAAAATTTCGTAAACTCTCGATCGAAGCTACTCAGAACTTTGCAATCAAGCACAGAGTGAACCTGCACTCGAGAGAGTTGTGCACAGCCAGGAATGGGCGAGTTTAAACTTGTACTTTGTTCTTCGAACTATCTCATGTTCTCGTGTACTTTCATCACTCAGTTCTCTCCTAGGGACCAAACTACATGCTCTTTGAGCCTCCAATCAAAGAGACACGAGAACTTTACCAAATTATACACGAATTTTCCTTTTTCCACAACACACACTCGTGCCCGAACACTGAACTCTTGTAAACGACGCGTTACACCACCGAATTCTCTTCTCACGAAGCTCATTGATAAAAAAACATTTCTGTACGTTTTCTTTCGATCGACCTGGTACCGGATGATCCTCCTGAATGTCCCACGTGTTGAAATTTCTCGAAATATCCCGAGCACCGAACTCTGAGTCAGGAAAAATCCAAAAAGCTCTATCATCGGAAATGCAGCAAATTTTTGCTCGATCAATTTTTTATTGAGAGTTGAGACTTTGCGTTATATTCAGTCCTCAAACTTTTCACGTGGCTACCAAGTCTCGAAAAAAGGAAGAAAAAATGCAACGTCATTAGGTGGGAAAGCAGTTTGAAATGCAAAATGGGACGCTATCAATATGTATGATAGGCGGTTTTTCGATTGGGTACACAAGTTCGTAACTCTGTGTCACTTGGTGCGGTCGTTCGGGGGCGAGAAGAGAGGTGGGCGAGGGAGGGACGGAATAAGATCCCTGCAGTAATACATCGTACCGACATGTGGCATCCGGAGCTTGCATATTCAGGAGTACCGGGGAGTTGGCTCGACTCGCTCTATCGCATATGCATTCGCATATACCGCAGCTTTGATAAAATCCTCCTATACACAAACCTGATAACCAAGTGCTCCCACCTTCGCGGTACCAATATACATCGGTTACTTGCAGATTCGATTAATATCGATTTTCAATTTTTGTATCTCGTCAAAACAAACTCACCAAGCTCTGCCTTTCATATTTGTTTCTTTTGTCTATTTTTTCTTGTTTCCTCGTTTATATCCAAGCTCACGTCCTCGAGGCGTAGACGAGCCTGCAATTTCGGGTAATTTTGTTCCCCGATGGAATTTAACGCGAAAATCAATTTAACGATTGAGGAAAAATTGATATTTCCTTCTGTGCTTGTCGATGGTGCTCTATTCAGCAAAATAATTCTTTAACGACGCTTTCCAACGCTCAAATTGCTTGACAATTCAGCTCAAGTGTCTAGATCTTGTTGACACGCGTTACTTATACCGGATGTCCACGTCGCGTGTCACCATTTCTCCCTTCTATCGAGCAACGCTATGCTGCAAGCTCTAAGTACCAATCACTCGAGTTTTGTTACACACTCCTCGGGCAAATACACGCGAGGATTTTATTGGTGCGCAAGCCACCACCGAGGTATCGGCTTTAAGTGCTCCGTCGACCCAATCCGGACACGTTTACGAGATGTTGCTTTTCTCGCGACGATCATTTTCTATTTCCGCAGACGTGAGAGGTAACGGCTTTGTCCAATTGGTTCTGGCAGTCGTTTTGTTTTTTCTCCATTTTTCCGAAATTTGTTTCCTCCAGTAAATTGTCCTCTTGCGAATCGTCCCGAACTTCTTTTCCGTTTTCTTTTTTTCCTCAGTCGAATTTCAACTCGGACGATTTTTGACTCTATTTTTTTGGCTTCTGGTTTCTTCGAACCTGCTGCCGGAGTTCGTTAACGAATTCGACCCCATTAACGTATTTTTCTGATCCCTCGCAGTAATCCGTAGCACGAAAAGGTGAACGGGAATCTTCAGCCCAAGAATTCACAGTTGATTATGCGAAATTAAGGGGATTCGAAACAGGTTGTTGAATATTCTCCGAAGGGTGTTTGCAAGATGTGAGAATCAATCGATCCTCGAAGGGAGGTTCATTTTTTCATATCCTATACATATACATAGAGCCCCAAGTGTTTGCTAGATCGCGAACAAGAATTGTTGACGTACCGAGTGAGGCAGGAAGAAGTCGAATATTAACGATCTACGGAAGTGCATTGATTATCGTGTCCCAACAAAAAGGAGGGAGAAAAGCGTGTGTTGCCGGCGTTTCCGATCCCCCTACATATGTCGTTTATAAGCAAAAACGAGACGAGACTGCATCACGAAATATCGTTTCCATTTTTCTCGAATAATAAATAATCATTTCCCCCAATTTTCCCTCCAAATATTTCGCCTCCGGTGCATCGTTTTCGGTCTGTTCAAAATGTTTTTGAAAATTTTCAACAACCCAACGATTTGCTCAATTTAATTTACAAATCTCGATCCAGTCTCGTCTCATTTTTCAAGCCATATTTGTTCCAAGCTACGAAACGAGGCAGCATTATGGGAGAATGAAAAAACATAATATAACGATATAAATAAGGGCCTCGAGTAATGAAGTAAATGAATTTTATTTATTCAACATCATTCTGCCACGGTTCGTTCTCGGGCATTTCGATCTTCATCATACCTGCTTTTTTCGTAAATGCTGTTCGTACATTTATATTTTCACCATTTCAAATATCAAACACTTAATCATACACGAACACCCACCCACTCGCCTACAGGAATACAAATGAAACACAATCACATACACGAACGAGCAGTTTCACTAAAAAAATGCACAAGAAATAGCAGTGCATATATTTATATATATATATTGCGAATTACCACGCTAGATTGCGGCAGGTAGATTACCGTTTTTTTCTTTTTTTTTTTTCTTTTTTTTTTCAATTTTGTAAAAGCACTGTGCTTTAGTCGTCATTATTAAATATATATATGCATATATTTGTATATTCATTCATATATACATAAATATATGTGTGTATAGAAGTATATATGAATAATTTGAAGTGAAGCCTGTGATACATACCACCTCGTGCAAAGCTGCTTCGTCAATGTAATTGGAATGTGGCATCCCTCTAATGAAGTGCAGCATTTTGGTCCAACCGAGACAGCAAACAATTACGAACACACCAAAATTAAATGCCGAAACGATAATGTCGAAAAAAAAAACAAACAAACTCAAATCACTGGCATCAACGACTTTGAATAAGTTTGCTGTCGAATCGTTTCAAAAGCACAATCTCCCTCTCTTCTATTTCTCAAGTATACTTTATTTCCATCCTTTCGAATCTCCTTCACTTCTTCATGTCGATCATTTCGTGTTATTCTTCTCGCGTTGTTGCATATTTCGAAAAATATATCGACATAAACGTTTTTTGAGATTGTCAACAAATTGCATTGAGAAATCAACTTTTTTCAACACACAGCCAGCTCTTAAAAAGCATTATCGAGGCTCCAAATATTTGACATGTTTAGTGTGATTTTTGTGCTTTTCAAACGATAGTTTTTTACCCTCTTTTCTCTCCTCCATGCCCAACAACAGAAAACACGTATTTCGCACTGCATTACGTGGCGAGAGTAACGGGTCACAATTTTTTATTGCGTATCACCTACCTATGGTTCTTTTTCTTTCGTTATTATTTTCATTTTTTATTGCAACACGAATATAATAATAATAACAACAACAACAATATTAATAACAATGATAACGATAATATAACCAATGGTGTTAGTCCTCGTAGTTGTTAGACGAGCTGTTGCATTTTTCTATATAGTTAGAAAGCCTTCCGCATCTCTCGTACAAATTAATACATCGTTTAGATTTTTTCACCAAATATTTGTGTCATGTATCCGAGAGAAACGATCATCGTTATCTGAGGAACCGAAAAAAAAACGTCGAATGACGAAACGATTGCCCGAAATTTTCATCTCCATTTTTGCTCTTGATTGAATGTTCCGAACTGAAGTTTCAAGGTCGTAGTGTCAAAGGTATGACTCGTTCAGGACTCCCCCGTAACAGTCGTCCTGAAGAATGAGCTCTCTTCATACGTGATGAGAGAGAAAGAAGAAAACACTTTGCTCGTGATGCATTTTGTCGAGAAAATTGAGAAGCAAGAAGGCATGATGAGAGTAAACGAAAAGGGGATTTTTTTCTGTTTCCTTTACGAATATGTGATGCACTTTTTTCAATGCCTATCTCTGTGTATCCCTCTGTTCACGTCTCGCCTGCACTTTCGCATATAGGCACTCTTCGAAATTCCAACAACAAAAACCACCAAATACTTGCCACCTGGGGAAAATGAGAAAATTACAATTAGCTTCGAATCTTTACAGCAACGTCCTCGACCTCCTCGAGTCAACTCATCTCCTTACGACGATAATTTACACGAACAATCCCTCCGACGCTCTAATAATCTTCTCACAAATTGATGATACAACATTCGCTATTAAGTTCTTGGTAATTTTCGATACGTCGCGTTAATAAAAAATCCTGAATCATTCGACAAATCCTCTTCATTACCGACGACACGAGCCTTGAAATTTCAGAGCCAAGACGAGAATCAATTAACTGTAAGAAAAACCATGTCCAATTACGAAGAAACAAAACTTCCATCCCTGGCACGGAGATAATAAATGACACAGACACACGTTTACGTACCACGAAGACGCTGTGAGATTTGGAAAAGAAATGGAATGTGCGATTTTATCTAGAGATCGTCTATTGGCCACAGACTCACGATTCGAATTTTGCAGAAAAACACACAGACACACCCACACACACATACATCAACACACACACACACACATATATATATTTTTCCGTTTTTTCATTTTTATTATTCACTTTTGTACAATCACACCTCGTGTATACGTATTTGTTTAGAACGCTTTTACTTAACGTTGTTTGCAGCTTCGGTCACTAATCCGATCACGATCTTCGCTCGCCTCTATTATTTTTATTTATTTCTCGTATTTTTTATTCCTATTTCGGTCTTTTTATTATTTTTTTTCATAGTATTTTTGCGACCTTTTTCAAAATTGACGTGGTTCGAAAAAAAATCCTCGCTTAATCTTCTTCGTCGATTGGATTCGGGTTTCGTTTCATTGCATTTAACGTATACGCAATGATTGATGCAATCGTGATGCAACTTTGTTCAGGTTTTTTACTTATTCCCAAGAAACAAAAAAGTTGATTGAGAAAACATTGGGCAAGAAAATCCTCATTGGTTTCTTCGCATCGCATATCAGCTCATGGCTTTTCTTCCCGATCTTCCCTTCAATCAATTAAGTTTTTTTTATCCCCTACGGCTCGAACATTTTTTGCCCGAAACGATGATAAATAACGTACCGAGGAGGATTGAAAAAATAATAAATAAAAAATTCTACAAGCGTGTCGAGCTCGGCGAAAAAATTGTGGCACGAAGATCGCGTGTTCGATAACGCCTCATAAGATCTACGAGAAAGCATAATAATTATCCATATCTTTCTTCCTCCAAAGCGTTGCAAACTTCTCGCTCTCTCTCTCTCTCCCTCGGTCCTCCACTCGGCGTGCTTTCTCTCCTTTTATCTTGAGCTCATTAAATAATATAGAGAGAAAAAAACGCGTTTTTAAAGACGAGCATAGAGCAATAGAGAAAAAAAAAAGAAACACTCGAGTGTAACGCGGAAGCATTGTTTCGAAAACTCATACAGATTCGAGAGAACAACACGAAGAATTACGAAAAGTGTTGAGTGATTTTACAAACATTCGTGTAACCGATATCCCTTATTTTTTAATGACTATTCCACTTGGTAAATATTGAAATTCATGCTCCTAAATGGCCAGAGTGCATTACGGCATTGCGATCGGGAAATTATAATTGATTCGCTGATTGTTATTATGATTCGCGGTTCAACTGGAAAAAATTCAGTACTGTATTGATTTAACGAGCGATATAACGTCCCCTTTGAACCCAAAGTGCCAATTATGGTCGTGTTTCGTTCTTTACCATGACGATATAAAAAAAAAAATCGAGAGAGAAAAAAGCGACGCTTTTATCAAAAGTTTTTCATCCACAAAGTTTCGCCATTAAAAATTGTAAAGAGTGCTTTTTCCCTCGATCGAGAATTCTTCGGATCGATACGAACAGCGTTAATTTTCTCTCTCACCCTTTCTCATTTCCCAAGGGCCCTTTTCGAGCCAAACTTTTCAACAACTTCGACCTCCAATTGTGTGCTTTCCCCGTTCAACATTTCTTCGCCACAACTCTTTCTCGTCGAGCTGTTCTCAATCATAATTCCTAACGATATTTCGATTCGGGCCGGAATCGAACATTCTGCTCCATTCCACTAATTTTACTTTCAACCTTTTGCTTTAAAAATACATCGAAAACGAAGAAGAAAAGCGAGGACTAATAAAAGAGATTTTCTCAAAAACCTATAAACGCAGAATGAAAATCGCGTAATTTAATGAAAAAACAAAAATTCCATTCAAATTTTCTTGTATCAGTTGTTCCACACCCTATAATTATTTTTCTTATGATTCCATTTTACGAAAAATAAAAAAATTAAAACAATTGTGATACGTTGCTGACACGATTATAATAATCACAGAGGTCGCTGAATAACAATTACCATTTGTACCATTATGTTATTACAATAACTTTATTTTCTATTATTACGATTATTATGATTACATTGCAAATTAATCGATCATGAAATCGTGATCGAGGGCACGATCTGGATCGCGTCCTAAGCGCGCCGATCAAGACGACAGTTTCGGTAGGGCGAGTTCAGTTATATACATACACACACACATGCATATATTTATTCAGAATCAAAGAATTATTTGGAAATTTTGAAAATCTGCAAAAAAACCCAAAATGCGGAGAAACATGCGAAAATATAATTGAAAGAAAAAAAAAGGAAAAAAAAATCATTCATATGTACATAGGTTGACACATACGAATAAAGATCGACGTACATTGGTAAAATGCATAAGAATAATTGCGAATTATGTATCTAAATACGTGTATGTGAATATTTATTCATCCAATCATAAATTTTCATTTGCCTCCTTCGATTTAATATCTCAAAAAAATATGTATATATATATGTGCGTGTCTGTGTGTGCGTGCGTGCGTGCGTGCGTGCGTGCGCGTGTATATATACATATAAATGTATAAATATATATTAACTCATAGATATATATTTATATATATGTGTATACATAGCTGGCCCTGCCGAGCGTGGCAGTCTGTAAGTTGAGTTTATAATGCATGTTGTTTTGTCTGTCCTTGCATGCAGGGATTCGGTTTTGTAACATTCGCAAATAGTGCTGACGCGGACCGGGCACGTGAGAGGCTACACGGCACCGTGGTTGAGGGCAGAAAGATTGAGGTGTGCATGAACTTTCTTATACTTATATATAAATATATATATATATATTTATCATCGTACATATATATATTTATATCTATATTCCATACATACCTATATACAATTGAAAAAATGCCAAAAATATAATATTTATAATAATTATCTGAAACATTCACATATCGATTATATATGAATATCGACAAACATCGTTTATTTTTTTTTATCTTACTTTACAATCTAAACTAATAATGTTCATATCGCTCTTCATCCCACTTTCATATTTTCAGGTATTCCATTTGATTATTTGATTTTTTTGCTGTTATTGTTGCTGATGAGCGAACGTGGGGCTATTTTACAAAAATTGCCCCACGGTCGCCTCCTTTTTATAGCCATTGATTTATTCTTCGTACGCCATTTTTTTTTGTCGTTGTTGTTGTTTTTCTTCAAAATAAATACTTAAATTTTTGACACTCGAAGTAATGAAATGAATCAACGATCCTCGTCAACTTTGGCAATGCAAAACTTTGTATCGCATCTTCAGCATCCAATTTAATAATAATAATAATAAGATTAATATTTTTATGTTTGCGCACACACTCACACAATCGAATGCATAAAAACACACACACACACACACACACGCGTATTGTTACGTTTATTTACTCTCATGCGTAGATTCTAATGGTTGTCGAAACGTTTTTCTTTTCATCTGCATTCGAGAACGACGTTAACGAGGATCGTTAATTTTGATTATTTTGATTACGTTGTCAGTAATTTTTTAAAATGAAATTTTTTCGGTCTTTTTGTTATTGATTTTTGTTCAAATCGGTGATGATAAATATTGGAGAAAAAAAATGGCGTTTCTGTGGAGACCCTCGTCAGCCATCGGACGACGTCGAAACTGACCGCGATATTTAAAACGAAACGTATCTCTTGTTGTCCCTTGTAGAACGACTCGCGTGGGCGTTGAATTGAAAAAAAAGAAAAGAGAAAAAAAAAGATAGATCGTCGTGTATACGATTTAAAAAGTGCGAAAAATACGCTGAAGGACGGACTTTGAAAACCAGAGAAAATAAAGACAGAGAGCGAGCGAAAAAAACGATAAAAATCGAGAAAAAGAGAAAAAAGAAAGTGTGAATATTCGAAAAAATTGCTCTGTCGAGAGAAAGAAAGAGAAAGGGATAATGAAAATGAAAGACAAAGAGAGCTTAAGGGCAACTCTGGGACACTGAGGCGGGCACCTTTTTTGAACCTCACGTCCAAAGTGTCCAAAAAGGTAAGATAAACAAATCGACGATGGTACAAAAGACAATCCCAAAAATCCTACGAAAAAATAAAAATATACGAAACATATAAATCGCAGGGAAAAAACTGAATCTGAAAAAAAAGAATGTTGCTATTGTTCAACAGCAGAACGGAACAATCGATAGCAGGATCGATCGAAGTGTATGCAAAGTATACGAAACTCGCACTGGCCCGCTCTCTCACCCGAGATCTTCGCTACCTATACCTTGATCTCCGCCAATCATTTTTTTCACTCACTCCCATTGCTACTGACATTTTTATTTTTCTCGCCGCTTTCTTTCTTATTTTTAAATCACTCTCACCATTTATCCTCATCTTTTTTGTCAGCTGCGATCCGAATTCCGTGCAAAAATTTCACCAATTTTTTTTCCGTCAAATTGAGGCCACGTGATTGAAAATATTCCAATAAATATCAAATTTTCATGTTCAACTATTTTTTCTAACGACCTGAACATTTTCAAATAATTTTTGGATAAATTTGAACAAATCGAGAAAAAATTCGCATGTCTTCTTTACACATTTTGATTTTCCGGCGAAAAAAAAATCGTGGACGGTCGTTTTGTTCGTATAATCAATTCACTTTCTTTCTGTTTCGCAATAGAGATTACGTACGATGACATCCACGTGCTCTGATTTACCTTTTCTTCCTTCACTATTATTGCTTACAATTCTGACACATTTTTCATTCGTTTATTCGAAAAATTTATTTTCTTCTTCACTTCAGTACATAATAGCCTTTTTACTCTATTTATATGTATGCTCCATTGTACCTAGTTTAACGCTTTAGTGTAACTTTTATAACAGACCCCACAGAATCACGATCACGTGCTGCACGTGAAAAAGCGATCCCTATATACGATAATGAATAGAGAACTCTCTGCTCCTCGAATTTGTACTCCAGTTCTCGTAAATATACAATGCCACAATGTTATAGTGGCGAATGTTCGTATAGTATCGAACGCTTCCAAAGGTTATTCCGTGTGACGACAACTGTGACATATATTTTTTATAAATTTCTCATTCAATAAGTAAATCAATTTTTCTTTACAAATTAATTGAGAATTCTTTGATTTTCATTTTTCCAGCTATTGGTAATTATTGAATTCTCGCCAGGAATCGTTACACACTTACCTTTTGAAAGATCGAGCACCTGAGCACCTTTTAAAATCGAAATATACGCGTATATTTTCGTTTATTTTGAATAACAATTATTTCAATTGTAGTTCAGATTATCCAAGAGATTCAGTTAAACGTGCGCATAAGCGTGAGTAAAGAAGATTAAGGTAGTCTTGCGATAAGACGTCGCTGCAATTAACCCCTTATTCCAACCGACCAACACCGCGAGCTTGATCTTTATAAATTTTTCGCTCGATTATGTGAGAATTATTTCGAGCAACCCCGTGCTCCGTGGATTTCTTTCCTTAACGCAGTTTTAATGGGGGACGAGAAATTTTGCATTGTCCTCTTTAAAATGGAACAACTATTTGCTCGACTGCATTTTCATTTTTTAATGCAGCATCGAAACTCATTATACTCGAAATAATGATAAAGATCGAAGTCGAAATATCAGCATTGATGCTTGCATTTTCGGTTGGGTTTAATATCCGGGATTGTGTCCCAATGTTCCAGCTTAACAAACTGAATGTAGTCAGGGACGCGGAGAGCCTGCCAGATGGAATTTCCAGCCTCGTGAACCCGCTCGAACCTTTATTTCACACTTTCCACAGCTTTTCCACTAAATTCAGCCTCTCGAATCCAAACGGATATGCGAAATCCGAGTACCAGAAGAGATTAGTTGTATGCGTTCGTTCGTATGTGCCCGTCACGATTCTCTGTGCTTTTGCCCTCTCGCGCCTCAGTTCCTCAACTCTATACACCATACGATTCTTTATTGTACTAATCAACACTCTTTGTACCCCGCATTGCATCGGTGCACCGTGACTCGCAGATATCCACTACCGACTGCCCAAATATTTCAATACTTGCGATTTTTGTAAATCGTCAATTCAAGTTCTACATTTTTTTCATTCAGTATTTTCGGAGAGATCGAATTTAATGGGGGTCAAGATAGACCGCGATTTTCAACGCAAACAATACGGAAAAGATGCCTTAATATCGATTAATCATTTGAGAAATAAAAAAAAAAACACGTACAATGAGCCAGAGCAAGGGAATGCAGTTTTTCACCCATTCCCCTCCAAGGTCTCGAAGTAGTTTATAGGACGATGTGTGTTGTTTGTATAATAATCCTCTTGAGCTGCTCACGTAGGCGGGATAGAATGGTGATTTTGATCGATGCACCGTTATTCATGCATGCCTCGCTAATGGGGCAAAGCTACGACTCCCATCCGGAAAGCAAAATAGGACGAAGATGAACGGAGAATCGTATATTCGCGTTCTTAGGACTGTCGTATTTTATCCGAGTCCTTTACGTCCTTGCGTATAGACCTTTCCGGTGCGATAGGATTGTTACTTGTAAAAAAAAATACTTTTTTTAAACTGCAACGAGTTAACGACTTTTATTTCCATTTTTTCGTCGTTATTTCAATAATCGAAGGAACTGAGAAGGAATCGCGAAATTTATTCCGTTATCCGGGATTTCTGTAGTTTTTCCATTCCAAATTCGAGTCGATTCGACAAATGCATAATAAAATTTCTTGCAGTAAAGAGCAAAATATTGCAAGGTGTTGAAAAAATTAGACGTAGAAATACATAAACATTATTCTATTTGATCGTTTTGCTCTGGATTCGATGTTATTTCAACGTGTTATCCATTCGAGAACGTAATAGGAATATTGTATGAGATTTTTGTTTTCTGGAAATAGTCGTAAAAGCTTTTCCCTTGGTCCCCTTAACGACGAGATATTCTCGCGAGGTCTGGTTTTGCCAATTGCCTTCGAATCTGTGTACGTTTACATTCATACAAATATATATGCGTATGCATAATATCAGCATGAGGAAGATCGACAGAGAAAGTTGTTGGACTTTTAGCTTAGCAAGTCAAATTAATGGAAATTGAAAGGCGGAAGGTATAGAATACGATGAAAACCCTACGACCTCCTTGTTGGGCACTCGTCTACCAAGATATTTGCTAAATCCACCCCTTCACCGTACCACAGCTTTTCGACCCTCGTTTACATCCGGAATTAGAATTACCGGGACTATCTAGTTAGTAAACTTTTATTTCCCTCTCCTCGCTGTATCATTTATTTATTCATGCTTCCACTTCAATTTTATTAATACTTTTTTTCCCTTCGATATTCATTATATTATTATTCCGTTTTTAAGTAGGTGTCAAGGTGCTCGCGATACTGTACATTCTCTGCATAAAATTATCTTTTTTCTAGGTTTATTCAATAATTATGTTTATTTTTAGATTTAAGGTATTTATAAATTGTTTATCAACGAGTGGAGAGTCGAAAGGAAATTCGATAATGAAAATCGTCATTTTTCCTCGTCATTGCAATAAATTATAACAATTACTCTCACGATTCTATGAATTTTCAAATTAATTTTTCGCAGAGATATCTCTCAAATGGAGGAGCGCGATTGTGAACCTTTTTTCTAAGTCAATTCTTTCGAAACTCTCCATTCAATGTTTCTTCAGGTACACCACAAAAAAAAAAGTTTTCTAACTCGCGAAACTGGACAAATAGCTCATTTTATAAATTTTCTCCATAACTTTTGAAACAATTATAAACGAATTGTTCGTTCGTTTCATTCTTCTAAAACAAAAATAATGTGAACTAATTTTCGAAAATATCAAGTTTGCCAACCAGTAATTTTTAATTTTCACAAATTGCCATGAAATACATTTGTTGATCGATACTCGATGGTAAAATTGAATCATCGTTATTTTTGTGCTATTAAAAAATTGTCCAGTATTCGACAAAATCAATTTAAATTAAAAAAAAAACGTAATTCACGCAGAAAATCATTAAACCGTAAAATCTGCGATATTCCGAATAAACTCCAACAAGTTGTTCAGTTGAATGAAAAGTCAAATAAATTTTGTAGCTTCAATCATGATTCTGAGTACCCGAATAATTATTATTTATTCTTTTTTGATTTTGTGTGAATTTCGTTGAAATACATTTATTTGTATCTCTATTAATTAATATGTGTAAACAGATACAGATTTGAAATCAAAGTTCAACAACGAACAAGAGAGATTCGTGCGTGGTTGCTCGAAACAGAGTTTATCGTCGAATTAATGCTTACGGCGTAGCTTCAATTTTCAACACTTTAATTAAATCACGTCGAACACCTCACGTGTACGGGTGATAAAATAGCTCTATTCGTCCTCAATTTAATACAGAAACTATTGCTTGTTATTAGAATTCACAGAGTGCGACGGACGCAACATTTACAATCATCGTTTCTTGTATGCTCGTGGCAATTGTTAATTCACTCCAAGAGAACGCAAACAATCATCGAGATAATTGCTTATTTTAAATCTGGACGACGACTGCAACAACAACAATAATAATAATAATAATAACGATTAGTGTCACTGAATAGAAAATCTAGGAACTGTTATCGATTGAATGCGGAACTCAGTATTTCGAGGATTTTTGTACGTTGAAAATTGACGAAACTCGGTTTAGAATTTTCGGCAAAATGATCTTTCAATTTTTATTTCGTACGACAACCACGTGGGAATTTTTCAAGGTTATCACTTATTGATCGATTTTAATGAATAAATATTTATGCCTTTCTATTTTGTATTTGACAATTAATCGTTATTCCGTTGTGATTATTGACAGGTGAACAACGCAACGGCGAGGGTACAGACGAAAAAACCACCGACAGTTCCGAACGGTAGGTCCAAATCGAACGAAAATTCATTGATTGTCGTCCCTCTATATTCCCTATATTAATGCGCACAATCGAGACACTAAAATTCAGTGTGATTATCCTGTGAAATTGTTCATTTGTGAATCATCCTTCAAATTCCCGTGAATCCGGGAGAAAATTAAGGGAGGGAGACGCTTCTCATCAAGAATTTCGGGCTCGATTAGCAAACGTCACTGCGAGTGAGCGAGAGAGAACGAATATTGGCTAATCCGATCCTAATCTCGTTTTAATTGTGTCGGAATTCGAACACGCCCGCGGACCTGATCCGGATTAGCGTGGGGACGAGGTGAGCCGGTCATCAGCTGCATCGTTCGGTCTCTGCAGCTGAGCAAAAATATTCGACCAATTGAATCAGTCACTCGCACCGTGACTGCGTTTTTCATTTTTTACCTTTTAAAATTCGGACAATTGATGCTCTGGCGTATTTTTCTGGAAATTCTTTTTTTTTTTCACTTTGTTAACCTGTTGACGCAGATAAATAACTGGCTTGAACAAAAATCAATTATCAATACTCGGTGTTGACTGAACTATAAGAGAATTGGAGAAAAAAAAAAGAAAATATTGATCCGGACGATGCGCGGAAGATATAAATAAATTGGTGAAGATTCGGTCAAGCAGGCGACAATAATAAGCGATCGGTGATTCGTGCCAAGGGTTTCCCAACGTTTGCTCACACGACCAAAAACTCCTGGTTCTATATTCCTCGGTTTATCCCTCTCTATCCCTCCTTGTGTGCATTCAAACGCCTGCTTAACGATGCATCGAGCACCAATTCATCACTCCTCCTCGCACGGAATCCCCGAGGCCAAAGTGGAGCTTCAACGTTCCAATCTCTAATTATATCCAAATTCATACCAGTCCCATATTCTAATTTCATCGATCTGACTTAATCCTTACGCTGAATCATTCATCTTTATACATTGGATGATATACGAAGTGTTAAGCCTTCTTCGAGTTTTCGTGCGGATTAATAATCCGGTTCTCTCCATCCGACTATTAATTATAGACGCAACTTGACTTTTCGCAATCCAATGACTCCCAACGAAGTTGCTCCACAATGAAAACGCGCAGCGAAATGAAAGTGAAAACTTCGCGTTACAGAATAGAATCGAAAGACAAAATTTTGATCAATTTTCGTGAAAATTGATATTTGAAAAAAAATTAAAACGCCGCAACTTCAAGGTCCTCTTTCTAATTTTTCGATTTTACTTTTATTTTTCGTGGATTTTTCCAGTTCCTCCAATTTTTTCTTCTCTGATGCTCGCCACCGAATAGCTACTGCATCTCTCGATATTTTGTATGAACGAATTCCCATGCAAATTGCCATCCAGTAACTTGATAATTCTCAGGATCGTTGCTGCCGGATTGAGGCATCAACGGTCACGCGAATCTCTTTATCGTTCCAGGATACCTCCAAATTTTATCACTCATCGTTTGTTACAAGTTTATTTTCAACGTTGGGTTTCATTTGATCGTCCATAAAAATATTTCGAAAGCTTTCCACTCACTTCCCACTCTCTCTTCATTTATTCGTATTCGCTCTTTGCTTCTTTGTCCTTGAAAAATTTAAATTCTCATCAAGAAGACCTCCCTCCGACTTTGCTTCTCGTTATGATTCTTTTAACTCTCAGCTCTTATCAAAGCCTCGTGAGAGTATAGAGAATCTTTGCCCACCTTTTTTCGCTCTCTTCCGCTCTCTTTCTCTCCCTCAATTTCAACCATACGACGATGGGGTTTTTTTTCTCTTTGACAACGCTCGCGAATTTCTTCTCAAAGGTTTTTCACCACCAGACTTTTCCTACTTTTTCAAAACCAAGCCCCCTTTGAACATTCGCGAGCTCTACAATTTAATCCCGTTCGAGGTGTCGTCAACGACGCAAAATCCCATTCACACGATTTTTCATTGATCGTACTCGCAATGATATGGTTAAAAAAGAACTTTGGTTCGAAAGCATCCACCGCGTGGAAAGAAATTACTTTACATGCATTTCCAAGTCGTCGATGGAATAAAAAGCAAATGAGAAAAAAAAACATTTCTTCCTTTTCTCATCCACGAATATTTCCTTCTTTTTTCAAACACAATTAAATTTTGTAGAATCGTACTGTGCAATAAAAATGCAAATTCTGCTCAAGAGGTCGGAAAATTGCTGATGGGTTCAGATTGGCTCGGGGATAAAAAAAATCTCCTTAAAATCATCGCATTGGACGAGGTAAAAAAATCGGGCACCCAGATTGCATCGAGAAAAATCGATCCATCCTCTTGACAGTCGATAATAAAGATCCGCTGGTTTTATATCTCGCTCTCTCGTTTTCCATCTATTTCCGGAAACGCATCTCGCTCACGGCACAATCTTTTTCCACCTATTTCCAACCCCGTCTTATTTTGCTATCTACCCCTTCGGCCATTCCCACATCTTTCACTTGGACTTTATACCTTTCCTCTGAGGAGTATTGCCTCGGAGCTTCTTTTTCCTCTACGATGTACCTCAGAAAAAAAAAGAAAGGGAGAGAGAGAGAGCGAAAGAAAAAAACGTTGCGGGAATTTTTCACATGGCATACGACGTGTATGAAGCTCCGTTGGCTGATCGTGTTTCGCCAAAAATTTATCGCTCATTCTTTTTCGTTCTGTTTATTTCTCCTTTCACCCTCCCTTCCTTATTTTTATTATTATACTTTCCACCCCTGAGCTCATATTTCATGGAATTTTTCCAAGATAAATATGATCGGAGCTGCAAGTGGAAGGTAAAAACTTATTCTCACGCTTTCTCTCACAAACCTCCACGTAATTCTGCTATCCGTGAAATTCGTTAACTCGTTTCAATATATCATTCCCTCATTTTTTTGAAACATAGTCTCAGCGAATGACGTTCGTTTTCGAATCAACAATGACCATTATTTATTCGTCCATTTGCAAAATTGTCGTAGAAGTCGTAGAAGTCGTATGAAGAAAGGTTAAATGTGAGAAATATTCAAGTACTGGAAGAGCTAAATTATTCTCACTATCAACACGGCTGTAAAAATTCCTCTCTCCTTTCTACGCTTCACTTTTGTCTCCTCTTTTTTTCTCCCACCTTTTATTTCTCATCCCTCTGGTAACTTGCACGTGCGTCAGCTGGAGCAATAAAGATGCGGAGCGTGCTCTTCGCGAGATCCCTTAAGCATGATGAAATGAAACTAAAAAATCCCTGAGCATCGCGCATACACGGAAAAAAAAATAAAGGATATATACAGAGATTATGAAAAAAAAGACAGCTCGTTAGCGAAAGGAAACTGTATACCAACATTTTTCTGCACTCGTTTATCCTCGAATATACGCAGATGTATATATTCTCTTTCTCTACTCTCCATCTCCCTTTTTACCTTTCTTCTATTCACATATTTCTCATCCAGGTTTTCCCTCGACACACANCCCCCCCCCCCTCCCCCTCCCACACACAAGTCTCCGTCATTTATGCCAAAGTTCACGTTGCCCCTTTCTCCCTCATTAATGCTACCATAAATAACCCCGTCCGCAACAGAAAATGTTTTGCAATATCCTGGCTATGAAAATTTCCAACTTATTTTTAAGATAGATTCGTCTTCATTATTTTTCTGCTGTTTTGTTTTTTCCAACGTGAATGACGTTGAATTTTCTTCGAAAATCCATTGGAACTCTTGACTGGAAATTGTTTGTTATTCTCTTTTTCTTATTGTTCATCTGTTATCGGGAAAATAGAGCGGGAGGAATTTGTTGGGAGAAAAAAAAACAAATGAAGCGTCGGTGAGAAGAAAAGTTGACGCTCTTTACGAGGAGAAACTGTCGGAGAAAATTAATAAAGCCTCGCGTCTCGGAACTTCCCTCGTCCGCTCCCCTCAGGCCTTTAAGAATAAAGAGCTTCGGGGATGGTTTTGTTAAGTACCTGAGAAATAGCGGCGACGGTAGAGACGCAGACAGAGAGAGAGAGAGAGAGCGAGAAAAGTGATGACTTTGAGCTTTATTTTTCCACTCTCGGTCCAAGAGCTTCCTACCGATTAATTTTTTTCTTTCCATCCTCACAATTTCCCTCAATATTCCGAATAGAAATTGCTGCCTGTTTGCAGCTGTGGCTGGGGGAAAAAAATCTTTTGCCATTCTCCAGACTTTGTTCCTTCGGCCTGTAGAAACGTATCGGGAAATTGTGGAATTTTTTAAACTACGCTGGCATTCCAATTACCGAATAATGAAAAAATGAATACTTGGTCGGAGGTTTAGTTGAAAAATCATAAAAAATCACATTCACATGGAATTTTCGCCCATTTCGTGACTCGTTTCGGATTATTTTCGGACAACGAATCCAGAGACGTTTTTGGATGAAATTTTATTGGCAATTTGGAGAATCGACCAATCGTAAACACTAGTGGTAAATTATTCGAGGAAAAATATTGCTAGAAACGAAAAGAAATTGGAGGAAATGTTTTCGAGTTTGCACGCGACCATTCGATCAATCCTCTTGCCGAGGATTCTCGTTTCTCCTTGTCTCTCTCTCTCTCTCGCTCTCTCACTCTGGTCATATCTACGAGGCGCGAATAGCATTTTCGAAATCGTTCCAACCATTAGCCGCACGTCAAGTGGAAACTCGTCAGCTTTCAAATTGGCTCTCTGGCTTTATATTTGCAAAAAGGTATGAGACCAAAAGACAAGTGTGAAAACGGGGTAGATACGCGATATGATAAGCGAAACAACCAGAAGGCATTCCTGCCAACCGGAAAAAAAAGCTCCTTTATTTCGTAATAATGTAAAGGCTGCGGAAGGATCGTGCTGAAGATTTTCCTGAGGGACCTTGATAATATTTCGAATGAAAAACCGTCTCCGAAAAGGGAAAATAAATGGAAGATCTCATTCAACAACCGCAGTTTCCTCATTTTTTTTTGTTTTTGTCAGTNACACCGCAGTTTCCTCATTTTTTTTTTTGTTTTTGTCAGTAACTTTGAAATAAAAGCACATTTTCTTTTGCCAAAAAATACATTTGTCGGAAAACAAACACCTGTGAAACTCGCTTAAAGAGAATAAAAAAACAACAGGACTCCCTCTGAGAACAGAGTTTAAGGAAACAGCAAAAAAAATGGCGAGGAAATGAACACAAGTGATCGAGTCACGCGAGCATCCCAAGGAGGAAGAAAAAATTCGCTAGGAAAAAAGCAAATGGGCCGAAAAAAAGAAAAGAAGCCTCGCTGCGTATCCACGTCGTAATAGCCCCTTACTTTTTACCTCGTGCCTCTTTTTATTCCACCTTTATTTCTCTGATCTGAAAGGAATTGTAATCGTCTATAGATCAATCGACGATATCCTCACTTTCTTTTGTATTCGAGGCTCGATTCGTTGTGCTGGAAAAGTTTTATCCTCGACCATTTTTCTCGATGATCAGTTAATTGCTTTATCGATTTCTAAATTATTCGGTGAACATTTTTCGACATAAAAATCGATTAACTAGAATACGAAACGAAGACACATTTTTATATTTTTAAGGATTTTTCGAGCACATCAAAGTACGACTCTGTTAAATTCCTGATAATTTATCGAGCTTCGTTAAATTCAATGGGGAATAATCGTTTAATCCTACGCCTTTGTGTGACACAGAACGTTGGATGTAAACTAAACACTGTCGTACGAAGAATGTGAGGATTAAAGTGTTTCGCCGTTCTCGCATGATCGGAAAGTAACGGGAGCAGCAGTAATAAGTTTTTTTTTTTTTTAATCTCTTACTTTCGTATACGAGCTCGAAAAAGCCTCTGGCTTTCTTGTCCCCGTAGCCCTGAAGACCTGAATCGATCGATTCTCGACTCTGGGCCAATTTCCTCGCTTCCTCGTACGTTCAATTTTGCGGGACAGCTCGATTATCCCTCGGGGCATGTAACTTCATTTCCAGGGCCCGCTGACTCGCCTCGTTCGGATAGCGCGTTGCTCCAGCTTCCCATCCCCACTCTTCGCGGATTTTTCACTCTCTCTTCGCGGCTTGTCCTTCTTTTCATCTCGGATCCACTCGCCCGATAATTTTTCGTCCGATAACGAGAACGGAACGAAAGGAATGGACCGCGTTGGAAAAACTCTCGCGAAACGTTATTCGGTCGATAAAGTTGGTCAATTTACAAACATATAGAAAAAGCATTCCTACGGTCACCTCATTTCTGAGCTACGCACAAACCTCGTCTTTCGATTTTGCTCTTCGTGATTATTTTCTTGGTTTTTTCGAGTAATATTTTTCATCAAAACTCGATCCTACCCTCGCCACCAGATATTCCCATCAATACGAACCGGAAGAGGTCCCTGCTGCTGCTTCTTGTCAATCTGATCTCGTACACATCTGCATTCATCCACTCCATAAGCCTAGCACGTCTGTATAACATTTAAACCCTCCAACCCCCAAGAGTTTCGACCAATTAAACTCTCTAATCACTTGGCTAATAACCGGTTATGGGCACGACGGTACACGAGCCAACAGCACCTAATTGAACCAAGCCCCGTGTCCTCCCCTCCTCCGGCTTCTAATTGTAATTGCTTCTCTTGCATACGACCAATTATATTGCTGATTATTAATTACCCATCACGCTTCTCATCTGTTCACCGCGGAAGCTTCGAAAATTCGCGATAAACGTTTCCTCTCAATTCCCAAACATTCAATCCTCTCTGCGCAACAATGTTTTCATTCCGATCATCCAATTCTTCCCAATTCTCCATCATTCCAACTTTCATTTCGTTCTACTTCCAACTATTTGTCATTTTCACAAATTTCACAATGAAATAATTATGATATTTGGAGAAAAGAAAAAATAGAAAAATTTCTTCGATACTAAATGCACGTTTGTTTGATCTTTATTGTTACAGTTTGCGTCCAGTGGCCAGAGGGTAGGTGCATCCACGACGTGCCCGTGGAGGCTCTTCTAACTCTATACACCGAGATTCGAGAGAACTGCCAGGGTTTCTCGTGATGACGGTGAATAATAACGACCAAGGCGACGACAGTATTTAACGAGACTTTTTCAAATCCGTAAAAAACATTGAAGAAAAGAAACTCTTTCCATTGGTGATATGAACAAAAAGAAAAGTTTTTTTTCCGGGGGCTGCGATTAATGCAGCAAAACCCCCTCAACCCCGCGAAAGGTGTTGTTCGAATCACGGGGGAAAAAAAGAAACGATAACCCTCAGAATTAAGACAACCGACCACAGCCGCCACACCACGACCAAGCAAGCAATTTAAAAATTTATATATACACATATATACTCGATTAATATGTTTGTATATATAAATATTTACTATATTTATATTTTTGTGGGAAAAAATAGTAACGGAATGGGCGGACTTAGGAACGTCCATAAAAATGCTCCAAAATAGCGCAACGAAACTTGACCAGCATTTTGTTGAATATTCAGGCTCTTTATTTTTATTTTTTCACTATTAATCGTTGCAGCTATTTGGTCCATTTTGAAAATGCGCGTGTGCTGAGTGCCGAGTGAGCGAATCCTCCAACACTGCGCACGGTTCAGACTCATCGACGCGAATTAACTTTTCATTTATTCTTTTCGTTTTATCTTTATTTTCATTGTCATAGGCAAAGCTCAATGAGATATATTGATGCTCCAGCCAAGGTGGGTCCATTTTATTCTCACAGGTTATTTCAACGAATTAACAAAATTGTGCTCTCGAACGAAAATTTCTTCCTGAGCTTTGCTCAAAATTCCAACTAGAAAACTTTTTTTTTTTCCTACTGTCGTTCAGTGTTGGGGGTTGAACTCGCGGTTCGTTGCGTTTTAGTAGATCGATTAGTTAGTCAGGAATCTTGGCGATTTCATACAGAAAGGCCAGCAAGTGCTCGAGCTATTTTTCATAGTTCGTCATTTATCATTACAGGGTTTCATCGTGATTTTTTATTCTTTTTCGTTTTTATTTTCCTGAGACAAAGTGATAATTTAATTACGAAATTCGAATTAACAAGTTTTTTGCTCTTCGATAAGAATTAATGGCAAAACAGGGTAAACGAAGAAGAGCAAATTACGAGTAAATTTAGAAATTAGTTTGAGGAAGTAACTCGAGAGTTTCTCATTTGCAAAGCTAGCCTGGAACGTTGGAAATATTGATCGAAAATTTCAAAGTCGATCAAGATATTTCATTTTTTAACGAGAGAGAACGATGGACCAATGCGAGATAATAAAGAGAAAGAAAATACAAAAGATAGTAGAAGTGCGAAGTAAATGCAGAGAAGCAACTTTTAAAAACTGACTCATTTTTTTCTCGTCTTCATAAACATGTTAACCGTGAGGTTTAATACCAGTGAATACTTTAAGGAGAGAAATTTAGCAAAGAAAGTACAAAGCAATATATTAAGCATTATTTTTTGTATGTGTCGTTGTTTGCCAACGAAGGATATTATAAAAGAAGAAAACAATAAAGTGAGCCTGCTGAATAATCGGTATGGCGAATTTGAAAATAAAACAACAGACGGAATAAATTCTATATACGTTTATTAGATCGAACGCAGTACGAGAGATCTTTTGATTCTAGCATGCATCTGCATCGTCAGTCAGTGTTCGTGTGTTACCAATAATCTTTCTGTCTCTCAGAAGATTTTTTACTTGCCGAATGCACCTAAATTTTCATCTCTCTTTCTCTCTTTCTCTCTCTCTCTCTCTCCCGCCGTCGATCGGTCGATTAATATGGATAAAAATCGTTGTTCCAATTATAACATTTGGCATTCGTTCTCGAAAGTTCCTTATCGCAGGTCTATTGATCGAATTACGAAAAAAATAATTGAAAAAATACATTGACACAAATTCTCCGGTCCGCTCAGATTTTATTTTTCTTCTCCTCGTCGTTCCGTTGTACGAGGATGCGTCAACAATTTTTTTTACATTTTTTTGCCCATGTCTCGCAAAAATAATACGAGGGACAGTGGTCGTCGAGAAAAATAAGAGGGACTTTGTGACTTTAGCACGCCCCGGAGACACGGGCTCTCTGCGAGTCTTGGGAGAAAAGAAAATTGGAAGAGTCGTCCACTCTTGGACATTGGAGTGGGAAGGGAATAGAAGAGGGTTGAAAAGTATAGATAGAAGGAAAAAGTTGAGTTGAAAAAAAAGGAACTAAACGCTAGACGTTCCCGCCGCATTCCCAAAGTCCGACGTGTGTCGAGCGCGCGAGAGAATTTTTACCCTCGGTATTTTTCTAACGCTCCGTTTTTTAAGCGTCAGTCCCGACGTTTCCATTTTACTCAACGATCTTTCGCGTTTTCTTTTATTTAAGACTCGCGTTTCGGCCAAGAACGCTCTTCTTCCGTCTGCCGAGAGAGAAGAGTGCCAGCTTTCTTTTGTTTCTCCACCAATTATTCCTACAGTCTCGGTATTTCGGCACATTTTGAATTTCCCGTCTCTCTGACACTAAATTTAAATTCTAGTGCCATTTTCTTCCTTTTACTTTTTCAAATTGACTTGGAAATTGTCTCCCTTCGTCCCGAGTGGCCGATTAAACAAAAAAAGAAAAGAAAAGAAGACAGTCTTTCTCGAAGCTGTCTTCCTCGTTGTTTCTTTGCTCCCCAGCGAACGTCGTTCGATAACCCCTGCGAGCATCGTGACGTCGCTTGAAAAGATAAGAGAGTCCGTTATCGGTGAATAATATTCGCCAAGTCCGGGGTCTCGATACCGGGGACGATGCACTCTCAACGTTGCACGCTCGATACTCGAAAAAATGATCCCCTCGGTTTTCAAATGATAAAATTTAAACAACCAGTCGAATAAATAGCAAAAAAGCGATTGGGATATTCGAGAATGAGAATGCTGAATGAAGCAAGTTGGATCTGATTAGAAAAAACAAGGGAAAAGGGAAAGCGAGGGGGAAAGAGAAAGAGGGAGACGCAATACTTTTTCAACGACGTCACCCTGGCGGCTGCAGACTCAGCGATTGGCCATTCATAATAGCTTTTTGTCAACGTTTATTATACATACACAACACACATATATATTAACATATATATATGTATATTTATTGAAAGAAAGAACGATTCTCGCCTAGTAGCTAGTCTAGGGCTCTCTATCAAGTGGTAAACGCATGAGGTATTTTTCGTACATAATATATTTACAAATCGTATTTATTTATTATTTATTTATCGTAAATTAATGAATTATTAACTCAACTTCGTCTATCCAAACAACCAAACTTACCCCCAACCCATTGTCGACACTTTCTTATAAAACGAGAAGAAGCAAAAAATTCATTTTTTCAAAATCATTAAAGCGTTGAAAAAAAAAAACAGAAAAACAATAGAAAAAAGTACATTAACGAGCCTCGATCTCGATCTTCATTCCCCCGAACGAAGTATTCACGAACTAACGAAAAAAAAGCACACAATCCCCTGTGAAAATCCAATTGATTGTTATATCCGAATGGCATTTTCATTTATTATCTCATCACTGGGAAAAGCTATGGAAAAAAAAAACAAACTTTTCGTTTCGTTTTTATTTTTACTGCAACTGTTAATATATTGAATCACGCCATATTTATTGAATTGACTTGAGATTGAACACTGGTTATTACTACGTATTTTTATTTATATTCATTTTTCGTTATTAATATGTGCATATCTATTCATGCATATATGCATACATGTATGTACATATGTCTATAAATATATACATATATGTGTGTCTCTATATGTATTAATCGAAATATATAAATATACACATATATTTATTATATTATATAAAATAATCACGGTAATGCGCCACATTCACTGGTTGATGACTGTCTCGTTGACAAAGGCCCGTACCTTGCCTGTGGTTGTGCTTGGTTGTGGTTGGAGCGGTTTTGGGAGAGAATTTTTAATTGCTTTTTTAATATATTATTATTATTATTATCATTATTATTATTGTTATTATTCTTATTACCTTTTTTTTTTTTTAATGTGCACGTCTCATGTCGTGGCCTTGGCTTGCCTTCATATGAGATTCACCTGTGAACGTACTATATATAAATATATGTATATTTACCTTGATACATATATTTATATATATATCTATATATCTTATTACATTATATGATCGATTAGCGAATTTTTTCAAATTTTTTTTTCTCACGTTGATCCGTCCGTCCTTGGTTCTGCTGGCATTTGGGAAATGAAAAATTTAAATAAAAGACTTTGGTCTTGTATATGTCTAACGCGAGAAAGTACATTGAATATTTTAACGATTTTCATTTCGTTTTCATGTTTTTTTCGGTTTTCTTTAGTTTTTTGTTTTCTTTTTCATTTATTTTATGTATTTATCGTAATACAAGAATGGGCAAAAAAACGTAATAATTTTTGTCGTTTAATCACACTGTTTTTTTAGTAACGCCACGTGAGTGCGAGGCACCAGAGACGGACATGGTAATTTGTAAGAAAAAAAATATTTATACATATACATATATATTTTTTTGGTTATTTTTTAATATTTTTCTTTGGAAACCGATTAATTATGGATTTTTTTTTTGTTCCATTGAATTTAATGTTTAATGATCGTGGCACGGTGTGTTAGTTGGCGAGAGAGAAAATGGCCCGGCGAGGTTGCTGCATGCTCCAAAGTGACGCCTTGTTAGTGGTAACTAATTACGAGAAAGAAAAACAATGATAATCAGTTTTATTTATTATTTCATTGTGACAAGACTTTTCTTCAGTTTTTTTTTATCGATATTCATTTTTTTCTACCGCCTTTTTTGAGCAAATATTATTCGCGAATAATAACCGACATGTACACGTCGTGCATAACACTACTCTGTTTTCGTCTGTCGCACGAGCATCGAAGTACCCTTTGCTATTATATAGTAATATTGAAAAGAAAAGAGCAAAACGAAACTTTCTATACATGCACGTTTCTCATTTGTTTTTTTAATTTTCTTTTTATTTTTTTCTTTAGTCTCGAGAAAATTTTTGCGAACGATCGTGTAATTTTTCCAGCCTCTGTGATACTTTTTTCTTGTTTTGTTTTTCTTCAGAACGATAAGAGAAAAAAAAATGATAATTCGTTCTTGCAGCAGTTGTCGTATTCGCATATTTATCATTAGTTTAACACTATAAATACATACATATTTATATATATATGTATATATTGGCATTTGCGTAGAGAGTTAATTAGTTACCGCTAAGCGTGCAAGCACCAACCATGCAAAACATAGTCACGTTTTTTATTACCTCTGCCCTCCCCTCGAAATTGTATTGACCCATGTTACTTTTTTTTTTGTATTTTCCATTGGAACCCAAGGGTGCAAAAAGATCAAATATCCAATTCGTTGTTAATAGAGTTTCGAAGAGAACGTTTTGTGACGTAATCGCTCGCTGTTACGCGAAACTGTACCCGGCAATTCAGCATCGTGGGCCCTCGTACCTCCGATTCTTCTTTCCATCCTTTTGCCTTTTCCAATAAACCCTCGCCAAACTTCTCGGAAGAAAACCACTCCGTTTTTCTTTCCGCTATTAACTCGTCGTTCAATAATTTCCTTTATCATGAAATTCTCTATGATTTTTCAACTTTCTCTGTCAAGCTTCATTCAATCATTGGAAGAAATTTGTTCCGTTTACTCTTTTGTAACTTGCGACCTTTATTATCTGTAATGTCAAAATTTCATGTTTTTTTTTCTTCTTCTTTTAATATATTTTTCTATGAGCCCAAATTCGAATTAGTTCTTTGACAAATTGTATAAATATCGAACGTGTAAATGATACGGTGCACCTTTCATCATTGTCGCTTTACTCGTGGATTATGTAGCTGTGATTCTAGTGCATCTCTACTATTTTTCCGTCCACTCTTTCTGTCTCTTCCCTTCTTCATTTGTTTTATTTTCACATAGAATCGTCATAGACTTGTCTTTCGCCTATTTTGTCACGTTATGCGAATACATGCGTACTGTGCGTACTTTGCATTACACCTGCTCCTTTGGCTCTTCTCCGTCCTCGACTTAATAATTATCATAATTACCACTCGCCCTCAATATATTCCTTTTTTTTCATTATCCATCAAAGTTTCACGTTGCAGCGCCCGGAGCGCTAGATCCATTGTCTTCGTGCCCAAACCCTCGAACTCTAGCGGCCGCTCTTACACACACACACACACACGTACTCTCCATATTCACGGTTGTTTCGGGGATAAAATCAATCGCGTCATATTTCTCATTTGCTCTGTCATTCGTGAGGTTTCCAATTAGCACGTGACGATTTGCTCGGAATCGCGAGTATTTATTGATTCCGCCCGGGGACTGATTCGGAATTTTTCAACAAATATTGTGAGAATCATTTGATTTGTTTGCAAAGAAATTTCGGTCAGTTTTCGCTAATTTTCCAAGCTGTGATTTTGCCTTATTAATTATTGTTATTATTATAAATATTTCAATCACGATGTTCGCGGTCTCACGGAGAAAGACAACTCTCGAGGGGGTGGTTTCGTTCAGGGAATGAAAACTTGGACTCTGGGGACGTGACGAAAGCTTAAAAAAGGGAACGGAGACGATTGGGGGTGTAAGAAAGACGTAGAAGCTGGGATGGGGCTCGGGGAAGAGAGAGAAAACGAGAGGGGTTGGTTTAGCGAGGGAGTCGTACAGAATGGGGGTGAAAGTGGTCCAGGGTAGGTTCTGCTGGGAACGCCGGCATTTATTGATCGCTCGCAGAGCAACCCTGCTCGCCGCATAACCACCCTCCGTTTCCTCCTTGCTCTTCAACTCCCCCCCCNCCTCCCCCGACTCACCCTCTCACAACCCTTGGTCTATTCCAACACCCTCTTGCAGCCTCTCTGTACTTCTCCTCGTTCTCCGAGCAGCCGGTCGAACCAGACTCAAAAACTCCCTTCATTCCCCGACCCAGCCTCATCGAACGAACTAACCCCTCGTCATCAACCACCACGCACCATCATCCGCCATCCCCTAAAACGCCTTTAACCCTTTTCCTCCAACCTGGGCTTCAATCATATTAATTACTCCCATAACCCCTCTCACAAGTTTTAGTTAATCTCATTTTATGCCTTCCGCGAAATTCTCAATCTTATCGCCCCAACAAAATTCTTACTTTTGCCTAGATCGGAAATCATCAAGTGCCACTCGAATATTCCATCTTTTTGTTTTGCACTTTTTTTTCTTCTAATAATCGTTCTCACGATCGTGCGAAACTACTACAGCGTTCGCTCGCCTCGTCCTTTTTCCTTCTCGTCTCCCTCAATCCTGAAAAACAGAGTTTTTTGGAGTTGATTTATATAAATGCAGCGATCGAGTCAACAACGTCACCAACTCCGCCAGACTAACGACCACCGTTTCGCCAACGGAGAACGATTTGAAAAAAAAAATTGAGAAAGAATTGAAACGACGAAATGTAAAATTGTAAATTTGGAGGATTTGTTTGTGGGGAATCGCCCAGGATTGGATTAATTCTTTTGACAGGATACAGGTTGCCCGCCATGCCATGGAGTTGGCTCGGAGCAGCGGCACCATCGGCAGCCGCAGCAGCCGCTGTAGCAGCAGCCGCAGTTACGCCATCACCGGCAGCAACGCCCCTCGTTCTCGCCCCAAGGGCAGCCGCGAGGCGGAGGTACCGTCCATCTTTCAAAAATCTTTCCTCCCTTTACTTTCACACCCGCATCGCCGTCTCCTATTATAAGTTCGCTCTCGATTCTCACCCTTACGGAAAATTATATTATTTCATCTTCCAGTACTCTATTGTTCATACGGAAGAAACAGGGGCAGGGAGGAGGAAATATGATCCTCAAGAAATATAAAAACCGTACAGTCATTATTACAAAATATTATTGGGCCACCGAGAGTATTGGATTTTATTTTTTCGAACTTCCATGAGGAATACGAATTTTTCAAACCCCAAACTTTGTTTTTCCGTAAGGGTCACCCAAGTCTAATCGAACTCTCCAACAATACCATCTCGGAGGCAATATTGATCCAGAAACTCATAAACAACAAATACGACACTGATGCAAACAAAAACAACGCAATAATCAAACTTCACAAGCACTCGCTAGTTTGAAAAATATTTCACGCATCAAAATTCGTACTCCCTCGCTCTCTTCTCACTTTTTCTCTCTTTGTGTGTTTTGCTCTCCCTCATTCATTCTGCTACAGTAATTTTGGCGACGTAAATACTTGTTGAATGTTTTACATCCTTAATGAAAAAAGAAAACTCATCAAAATCCACCCTTTCGAAAAACTCACTCAGTTTTAGCTTCGCCTGTGCACGAAACTCGAAATTAACCTGACATTTCTTCTCCGCCTACACGAACGAAACACAAGATGATGAATAATAAAATCTCCCGTATTTACAGTCGAAACGTAAATGTAGAAAATTCGGAAAGATCAATTACAACACATTTCTAATAATTTGCACAGCATGAGTCCAACTGAATTTTCGTACGACGCTCTGGACGGAAACAAAAAACGAACAAACTATTTTAACCCTGTTTGCACTTTTGTTATCTTTTTGCCATTTTCTTGTCAATCACCCACGCTCGACGACGTTCCAAGTTACGTTTCACTTATTCGGATCCTCTAAAAATTTCTATTGCCCCATACAACAATAATAACACCAAAAACTGGCTGCCCATGTTTATGTCGCACTTGACTTGTCGCAAGAGATATTGTCACTCAAGGCACGCACTGTCGATGTTTCATGTTTCTTCCTCTTCCACACCACGTGGAAGGAATCCTTACGAGTGCCGCTTAGGGCCAAAAAAAAGTGATACAGCGTGTTTTGGCATGCCGAAGTCTCGTGGATTAGAAAAGGAAAAAAAAACAACACGATGTTCCGAAAATCTCGTCAGATTTGTGAATTTTCTTACAATTTTTTCTTATCGTTATAAACCACCCTTCAAATTGTGTTCGCTTGTTCAAGATTTCGTATAGAACGAATGACTGAACCATTAAAGTCGCTCGTTTTCGTTTCTTCCATACACGCACGCACACACTAACACAGTTGTCTGTGTGTTTGCGAGAGTATCTATTTTTACTGACACCCCATGGAATGCGCCTGATTTCAAATTTTGTCTCACTCTCTTATAAATGTGCATCTAACTTGCCAATGAAACTTTGTCGTTATCTTCGTTTTGTTTTTCTTTTGAAACGTTCAATTAACGTTCTGCCAATTTGTAACCAATGACGCTCGAAAAGCCACGGAGACGCTAACGGAGCTTTCAAAGGTGAGCACAATTTTTCAGCAAGTTCTCATTTCGTTCCTCCGTAGAAATATTTTCTAGTTACGTAACGAGCTCCCTTGGTCCTGCGGGAATCATTTCAATCGTACGATACGAAGCACTCGCAAGTAGAATTATTTGAAATCGGAAAACTTGACGAGAAATGTTTGTTTAATTAAGAAAATTGATCGAAATTCTCCCGCCCGTAACATATTTACGTGATTCAATAATGGATGGTGAACGAATAACACTTGGGACTAATTATTTGAGTCGTCGACGTAAACGAGCACCGGGACTATGAGAAAGGAGGGCACGATCACGCCGAGTGTGAAGCACATGAAAATTTTACAAAATCTCGTACGACAAATCGAATGGAAAATGTGTTCATTGGAATCATCGACAATTTCGCAAACTATGTTCCAATTGGCGATCTTAAAGACAGCGAGTTTCTTGTTGTCGTTGATCGTTACTCCAGTTGTTTCCGTTGGTGGCAATGAAAATCTTACGGACGAAGAATTTCCGCTGCGGATCGAATCTCCGTTTCTCAATGCTGATTTCAACGGTCTCGGGGTTCCTATTACCGTGACGATAGAATCGAGCGAATCTTTCGACCCTCTGGCATCCATAAATATTATCGATTTTTTTTCGCTTTGTGGATTTCGCGTCCACAATTTGAACATCCGAAAAAAACGATTTAAAACAAAATTGTCGTCCGCAGGCTCGTTATTCTCTCGCAATATCGATCTTCGTATCGCCAGACTCGTCGTCGCTTCCTCGTTGTTCTTCTCTCCACGTATCAATTCAATTTTCCCATCGTTCTTCTTTGGAACTCTTTGTTGCAAAAAACTTGGCCCCGGGTTGTTCATCGGCACGACCGATGAGGCGGCTCCATTTTTTATTGGCTCGTGAACTTGCTCGATCTCTTCTTCGCCCTTTCTCCCAGACGGCCTCCGATTCGACAATGTCTCATTTCCTCTTTCCTTCAATTTCGTTTTCTGAGGCTGTTTTGTCGGATTCTGGTATTTCAATTTTTCCAAAGGCTCCTCGTTCTGTTCATTCGGCCTCTTCGTTTTTTCGCTGTTCCTTGCCTCGGACTTCTCAGACATTTATTACGTCAATTACTATCATTCTACTCGAATTTCAATGCAGTTTCGAATCGGTTAGAATCCAATCTCAAGGTCCTTCGCTTCGCTTCATCTATCCACCTTCAATGTTTATCATCTTGATCATGATTTATCAACTCCTTCGCTGTATTTACTTGAATTTTGAGACGCAGTTAAATTTCATTCTCCCATGTTCCCACGATTGAGTTACAGTCTCGCCGGAAACTTGGTCCGTCACGTACCTAGACGACTCTCTTACACTTTCTCGTGTAGTTCGAGCCTCACAAACTGAAATGTAGTTTTCCTCCAACTTAGACCCTTAACTTTACGTTTTTTGTTCACTTTTTATTGCGAGGTAATAACAAAAAGCTCTCGACTATAAAGTCAGATGTCTCTACTTCAAATTCTCTTCACAGTTTAATAAATAAATTCCTACGATCATAATATCATTTTCCCATATTTTGGAACTCGAAACCCTCATTCTCATAAATTCATAAAAATCAACATTGTTGAAATCTAGAAATCCCCGAAGCTTTTGGAAAGAGTTTTCGAGTATATAACCTAGAAAATACTGGACTGTAGGATCGAGGCTTTGTGATATAGAAAAGAAAAAGGATTGAAAAGTTCCCAAGTAATAAAAAAATCGTACCCCGGCGAAATCTGCTGCTGCTGCAACTGTTGGCACGAAATGCTGGATGGATGACCGATGCTGTGTGCCGCTGTCTCCGGAGCCACGTCAAAAACTTCGTTAAAGAAAGAAGGGGAAAAGAGAGAAAAAAATGAAAATCGCATCGAGAGGGGGTGTTCGTCTGTCTGAGGGAAATTTTCAATTACAAGGTAGGCCGTCGTGGCATGTTTTGTTACAGCTGCTGCATTGAGAGGAGTCGCGATACAACGTGGACGAGTTGGTGCAGCAGCGAGAGCTGCATTTCCAGGAGCCGGGGCTGCAGCTTTGGCTCTTGCACGTAATCCAGGGCCACTTGCAGCCGCGGCTGCTGCGACCGCCCTCCATCCCTTTGCTCCTGCGTAAGTAGAGCATTTGCGACATTAAAAAAACCACACAACAAAAAAGCCGCAGCAATGCTTTAAATAATTCAGTCTTTTTTTTACAGAATTGATTAAAAAATCGTAAAACAAAAAGAAACACTCATAGGTTGTCATTTTCATCATTGCTTGTCGCTCACAATGTTTAACACTCATTTTCCACGTGTTTTATTTTCCTTAATCTCGTTGTAGCGAGTCTCAAGAATCATCTTCGATTTTAACAAACATCCATTTTTTTTCTTTTTTTCTTTTACAATCCGATCGACGCTTTTGACTCGCTACAATAAGTTTTGCACGAGATTGCTGCTCGTTTGTATTTTACGTCCGTTTTTTTTTTTTTTTTCTAATGCCTGAGCCCGATATTCACGCACGGCTATATTTACACTCTTATCTGTAATTTAATGTGATGGCATTTTTTGTCTCTCTAACAAGCAAACGAAAACAAGCAACAACAGAAAATTTGGGCGAGGCGAATACTGTTCGATAATTGATCGTTTTGACAAATTCTCTTATTTTTCTCACTCCAAACGAACGACACGAATACACGACAAAAAAAACACATTCATTATAAATTTCGATACAACACATTTCCATCGAGTGATCAATAAGAAGAAAAAAAATTCCCATCAATTTCATTCCATCATTTGCTACAAAATTAAATGTGATTAACGATTTTTTCTTTTGTTTATTTTACAGCGTTTACTACGATCCCTTCCTAGCAGCACATGCTGCGACGCAAGATCCTAACTACAGGCTCCAGGTAAGCTGAAAATTCTCATCCACAGTCTACAACTTTATCAGATTCAAAATAATAATTTGAAAAATTTGGATTTGAATCTTTTGAATTGAAGGTTTTTTAATGAACCTGATAATTCTCATGAAATATTTCATGCTCAAATGAATGATTTCAAATTCAGATATTTCGTAATAGCTATAAAATATTTGTTTTCAAACATTATTTATGAACTTGATGCATTGATAAAGAATAATATTGAAAACATAATTGAAAATGATGAAAAAATCGAAAAAATGATGCTAACTGAACGTAATGATAATTGGGGGAAAATATTGTACAGCTGGAATGGCCGCAAACAACAGACGACGTTAGTTGAACATTTTTTCTTCCAGGCTTGCATTAATTAATTATCCAATAATTGTCATCTCGTTATCACATCCCCAAACGCAATTAGGGATTTTTGCATCAGCGACTCAAATGTTATGAACGAACGAACTATTTCCAGTCACTTCAACGCTGTGCTTTTTCCCGAATAATTATTTTATTGTGCATAATAATCGAGCCGCTACCGCGTCTCTTGATAATTATTTGAATCGGAATCATGCGATCAATTCATTCAATGTTTTCACTCCACCAAGCGTCGATGCTTGATAGCATTCCGTTCATTCGCTATCAAAGACATTTGATTCGTTGATATTTTTCATACAACCCGTTAATTAGATCGTAATGTCCGTAAAGAATCAAAAAGCAAAGAAATCTGAATGCGCTATCGCGGTCCAATGATTCGATGAAATAATTCATGTACAGAACAAGAAAAGCTTCGATCCTCCCAACGATCGCACGAATCATATGCTTGAGCGTATCATTTTTTTATCGTATACACTTTATCTCGTTTATTTTTATTTCATTTTTTTCTACGCGACGAAAATTCATATCCGTAAAAAAAAATGTCCTGGGAGAATAAAATCTTGGCGTGGGAAAAGTCGAAATGAATATTTCTATTCTTTGCTCGAGCAGGGTGCCGACGGGGTTGATTTTTATTTTCAACATTGCCGTTTGTGTTTCAGGCTAAAACGCCCGCTCTGGAGGTAGGAATTACAGTCTGCCCGATCAATCGTATCTCTTTGTCTATCTCTATCTCTCTTATCTGTTTATATTCACTTTATTTGGTTTAGTTATTTTTTTAATCCCGTAAGATCATAACCCCGAGAATTTGAGGAATTTTTCGTTTGATTCAACTTGTCGGATAGATTTTTACTTTCCGTTCAAATCGTTAATCTCTCGATTAATTTTCCTCAAGGCCTCATAGATTTGTCTATTAGTGATCGAGATTAATGGAATATTTACACTTTTTCTCACTAAATATTGCGTTGTTCGTCGAAGCTCTTCAATTTGCTTCGAAGTAATTTTTAACGATTTTTTTTTGTAGCTTAGTTCGTCACGTTTTTTTTTTTTTTGGGCACACAAGAGATTTTCTTTTCAGAATTGTTTTTGTGCAACTTTTCCCTCGCACACATATTTCTTATTTTCGCGAGTCCTCACTCGCGACCATTTTTTTCGAACAAGACACAAGTGGCACGTTTTAATTGTTTGTCCAGTTTTTTCTTTTCACGTCACGCCAAAAAACATTTACTATTTCGCTTGGGAACGCGCACGAGCCTTTCGCTCGTGGCACTTGTGGGCAGGCATCAAAATTCCTTCCCTCCTCAGCCTATTCCTCTTTAAAATCGTATCAATGTCGGGACTGATTTTGTCATTTTCGTAATTGACTGCATCGCAGAATTTATCCCTCTGTACATTATTTTCTGTTTTTTTTCTGTTTTAGTTTTTTAATTAGGGAAAAATGAAAACTAGCAATAGAATTGCGAGAGAAATTTTGAGAGTGGGTAGTGGCATTTCCCTCTTTTGCCTTCTCTCTTTGTCAAGTTTCCAATATTCATCGAGATAACGTTGGAAATGAATTTTCTATTCAAATATCTCGAATAACCGTCCAACATGGACATGAAGTTATTCATAAAATGTCATTAAAAAATTCCTCACTGGGTATCGGAAAAAACAAGCATATAGTTTAGAGAAGGATAAATTTGTAAATACGTGCTGCATGAGAAAATCGTCAGCCCCACATTCACACATAGTTATTTCCCAATAAAGTGATGAATCCATATAAATCATAAAGCTACTTCTAGAGTCATAAAAATGTTTGGGAACATCGCGAAGCGTGATAGACCTCGAAAGATCCAACATAAATGTTGACAAATGCTCCTCTTCATATTCTCAACGGTATAATTAATCATTTTTGCAATTTCTATACAATGAATTTATAGCCAAGTTTTATGGGATTTTCCTGGCAGTTTAATTTGCCAGGAAGAAGAATTTCGATTCAAGACTTTCGTTCGTTCTTCTTTTCTTTTTTTTTCTTTTCTTTTTTTTGCAATACAGAGAGGGAAAGACACGATAACGAAACCGCTCGTCTTATTCCGAGTCGGTGTTTTTCACGACGGGTGGCCTAAAGCGAAGCTCGCGATAGAGTCCCGAGAAGATAGATGGTGGCAGGGAAACAAGGTCACGTACTTGTTATACACGTTCTATGGATAACCTTTTAACCCTCTTTGGTCGTGGGTATATTACCTGTCTTCCATGTCCGAAGTGGCTTCTTCCTCTCACCCCTCAATCGAACGAGATTTTCTATATAAAGTATGAATCGAGGAAGAACCTGAAATTTCAACAAGCCTGAACCGATCATTCGTGATCATAGAGAATTTTGTTCACCTTCAAAAAAACCACAAAAAAAATCGATTTTTTACAAACCGAATTGGAGACGACAGAATCGAATAAACGGACCGCTGAATGGATTCTCGTCTCATAACCTTCTGCGCAACCAAGTTTCATGCGAAAGCTTTAAATGTCCTGCTGCCTTCAGTTTTTCGAAAAAGAATGCCTGGCCTCTGGACACTCGCATAACCACCAACCCCTTGCACAGCACGAACACTGTTCTATACAGAACCATCTTGCAGCGTGACAAGAATTTACGATATACGCGGAGCGGTATTTCGTGCTCTCTTTTCCGAAGCATCCAAGCTCTTCATAGAAACTGGATGTTCATCAATGTTCAATATATATTCATATATTGAGTGAATAATACAGCTGCTCAATCACTCTAATAGAATTATTTGCATCTCTTCTCATTTTCTAGGAATTTTTCAATAAATTCCTACTCAACTTATTCATTGTTGATGGGGATCGTAGTAGTTAATTTTCATTGAATTCCTCTTTGGAGATTTATCCATACTGCATTCTTACAAACATGGAAATAAGAATTTCCAGACTTCGATGAAATTGGTACGAAACTTTTCGGCGCCAGGCAATTGTTGTTTTTCTCGTCGCTCCCTACTCTTCTTTCTCTCATTGTCAGCAGAAACTATCTATGGCTACAACTTTCGTATTTTCTATCACTCTCGTACATTCTCAATCCACCGATGTCTTCCCTCCAGCGAGATCATTTCGATTTTCTTTATTTTTCTATTATTTTGTTTACGACTGAAAAGTAACGATGACAAACAACTCGAGTCTTTTGCACAATAACATCGGGGTCTCTCACAAAACACGCATGAACGGTTCTCATAGTATTTCAACTTCCCAAATATGTGTTATCAATTATAATTACTGTTACTATTGTCATTGTTCATAAATGAAAACTATGCGTAGCACACGACCTTATACTATAAAGGTTTAATGGCATTCGCGGCATCCTTCGTAATTTCATCGGCTCGATATTATCGAAATACTTTGTACATTACGTTGTCGAAGGATGTGGCAAAACCCCGACCAATTTATCCTGTGGAATACCTCAGGACTTGCATTGTCACCGGCAACCAGTGAAATATATTTCAACTTTTTTCTTTCGTCACATTTTTTTGTGCCAATATCGAAGTACTATCGATTCGTACAATTTCCAAGCAAGAGAATTTTAATTGAAGTATCGTTTGAATTCTGTTTCTCTAATTCTTTCTTGAATTTCAAGGATTAACGAGAAATAGTGAAAAATTATAAGTTGATAAATTTGAATGTATTTTACTCAGAGTTGCGGTGACAATGTTGCGTAAATCAATGAATCACGCAGTAACGTAACAAGCAAACCCTTCACTCAAACTTCATAGATCAGTATAAATGGTAAACATAGTTGTTTATAATAAAAGAGATATAACAAGCTCTCGATATATACCGGATTGCTGATACGGAATATATAGTGCACCCTTACAAAACCCCTCTGCCCTCCAGCCCTCTTTGGGCGTACTTAGTTGTCTCTCGGAGCTTGCTTGAGCTTGCATGGCGGGTTGTGGTTGTTACAGGCAGCGGCAGCAGCCGCAGCGGCTTCTCCTCTACTGAAGACACCGTTGTCAACGGCACAACAAGCCAGTTACGCCGCGGCAGCGACCTACACAGCCGTAGCAGCACGAGCTTACGGCGCGGCTGCAGCTGCAGCACAACCAGTCGCTGGATACGCAGCAGTTGCGGGGTAACTATTTTTTCTTCTATTTCTAATCCATTATTGCTATTTTCTACACGCAACCTATTCCTCAAAATACCCACTGAATCTTGTGAATTATTATCGTCGCTTGTACTTTACTGTAACTCACTTTTTATCTAGGGACTTTATTTCTTCACCTTTTTCGTCTTCTCCGCACGTATCTCACAACAATCAAGATCGAGTGCAGACTCCATCATCCTGTTTCATAACCCACTATGTTGTGGCTCATTTCTTCCATTCTTCATATTTATTTTTGGGCTATTAATCACACTCAGACTCTTCTAGATTTTCTCGAGATCGCTTTGGTTAAGCGTGTTGTTTCATTCCTTTTTTTCGAATTATTTGACTGTTTTTGTTTAAATATTTGTATTAATGGATCGTTTGATCGAATATCTTTTTTTTCGTGTTGAAATATCCACATTTTCGATGCTTCGATTATTGATCGTCTCGTTTATTTTCCTGGCCTGTTGGTAACTATTTTACAGAGAATCTCATAGACGCGGTCGAGCTTTACGTAGTCGAAGATTCGGGGACGATATCGAGGCTACTCCCCAGAACCTCGAACTCCCGTCACTAAAACCCGAATAACCAATAGCCTTTCCAGTGTTTGTAACATTAATCTTTTTTTCCTCATCTTCTTATTATCAGTATCCTCTATTTTTTCTGTCTATCGTTTCAAAATCTTGCCTGTCCGTTATCCTACCATTTTTCTCCTTCCTCATGCTTTCCGTGTTAGTAGTAACGATTTTTTGACCATGTTCCAGATACGGACGTGAGTACGCGGATCCCTACCTCGGACACAGCATCGGTCCAGTCGCTGGCTATGGGGTAAGGATTTCAATCTATTAACATGGCAATCGTTCAGCGTTACGCACTTGCATTAAAACAATCATCACTGAGGAGCCTCAAATGGCATAATGACTTGAAATTTTTACGATCGTCATCAACTTTGTTTTTAACGTTTCATTTTTCATATTTTTAACACTCCGAAAGCGCCTCTGCTCCTACAGCCGTTGAATTTTTTGTTTAAACAATTTTTTAGCACGTTATTTGATGTTTTATTTAATTGATTGATCAATGTTTCGACAGGCGACCGTATACAGAGGTGGATACAACAGGTTCACGCCTTACTAAGCGAGAAAGGAGCGAAAAGAGTGAAATAATGAACCGCCACAAAAAGTCTCGTTGAAGACTACAAAGTGAGACGGCAACATACTCGGCAGATCATGACCACCAATCGACGACACAATCATCGCAAAAAAAAGAAAGGAAGAACGAAAACGACGAATAAAATCCTCGATCATTGTGACAAAGCACAGTCATAGGGGATTAATTTCGACGAAGCGCAACTAATTTATAACTCATCGATAATCATCGGACGCATCTCGAGACCGAAAAAACGATTTTGCCACATTTTCGTGTGCAAATAAATAACAATACCGCCAAACAGTTAACAGTCGATCTACAAAAATCCATCATTTTTGTTCGTTCGACCTATCCAAGAAGCGTCGTCGTTGACATCCCAAAAAAAATATTTTCGAATCTGAAAAGATTTTTCATAGATTGTCGAGAAAATTCGCACAATTGTCGAACGGTCGAAGGAAAGAGAGATTATTGATTGAATGGAAAAAAAGAAATTCTCGCTCAGTCGGGACGTCGCCAAATTGTAAGATAGTTGTACAATCGTTGATAAAAAGGAAAAACAAACTCAAGCTAAAGAAAAACAAAAAAAAAAGTAACTTTTGCTCTCAGACAAATTTGCATAATTTTCAATTATTTTGTCGTTCGAGATCGTTATTTATTCGTTTACGCACCCAATTTTAATAAAGCAATATCCAGGCATACAAACCAAAAAAAAAGTCACACCCACAATATACAAGCGCACGTTTCTCAGGTCTTGGCTCCAAGTTGTCACGCGTTGTTTCTGCTTCCAATTCGAGTAAAACAAAACAAACCGGACGAGTGTAGTTCGGATTTCGAATGGCACGTTAAATGACAGCTGAATTGAAAATCAACAAAATCATAACACAATGAATAATTGTCACAATAAAAATATGCTCGAAATACAAACAAAAAATAGCAGAAAGGTGTTACGGATCCGCGAGAATTTAAGTGTAGCATGGAGAACTTTAGGTAGCTAGATAACAGTTAGGTACGTGCGTAAGTTGGTAGATTTCTATGCCAAATATGTGTGTAATTCGTTTCGACGAACTCCCCAAAACGTAAAGAAAACTAAAAATCTAATGAAAATAAAGAAAATAAAACAACAGCCCCCTCCCACGTAAGTGAGATAGGATTTTAGAGTTTAATAATAAAATAAAAGAAGAAAAGCGAATACGAGGGTATGTGAGATAAAAACAAGATATAGAATAGAAAACCGACAGAAGAGCACGCACAAAAAAAAACTATTTCGGACAAATTTACGAAACCAGTTTACCTTCGAAAGATTAAATATTTAAAAACCAACGATATTGGTTACTTCAACAAACGAATCAACGTAAAGAATCGAGCTAAGCAATTGATTTTTTTCTAACGAACCTCGTAAATTTAGTCGAAATGGTTTTTTTTTTTCATAACTCGATGGAACGATGGAATAAAATGAGGAAAAAAAATCACTTGTACGAAACACTAGACCGTATGTACGTACCGGATTCTGGGAAACAGGGTCTAGTCAAAAACAAACTCTTTGCAACTCTCTAATCACTGTACTCTCTATTATTATTATTATTATTATTATTATTATTATTATTATTATTATTATTATTTTCAATAATATTATTAAATTTATGAATAATTTAATCGCAGAAATTTTTCGTTTTTTTTTTCTCTCTTAATGAGCAGTCCGGCAAACAAAGTCGTTGCATCAAATTCTTAAATGCGAACATTGTAGATAAACTAATAAAACGACAGGATAACGAGGGTCCTCTAGTTACACCGATTTTGTCACGGTGGGAAAAAAACAAAGAAACTCTGTATGAAAAGAAATTGAAAATGTTCATATCACCGAATTAGTCTCGATCGTCGTGACTAAGGGAAAAATGTGTAACACCTCTCGTGTAAGGGTGCAGTTTGAATGGAATCAAAAATTTTTTAAATACTACTTCAGAAATAATTGTATAAACAAAAATATTGAGAATCTGGATTTAAAAAAAAAGGAGCCAACAAGTAATTGATCGTAAAATAATCCATAAAATTTCAAATGGTCAGTATCTTTCGGGATGATTAACCACTGATTCGACTCGAAATTTGATTTAAAATTTTTTGTATTTCAGATATTCAGTATCGTATCTGCGCCAGTGGACAATAGGCATATTACTAAGTATGCTTACTTAAAGAGTAAAAGGAAAAAAAGAAAAAAGAAAAAATTGTAAAAACATCTTGCTAGCCATGAATCTGTACGTAATTTAAAGAAAAACAATTATAGTAATAATAATGATAACAATAAGAATAACAACTCGGCGTAAAGACGAACACGCGGTTACGATCATTTAAATCGTCGTCGTCATTTATTTATTTCTTAAGTTTAAGCAATAACGTACATGACACGTTTTTTCTATGACATATTAATCGTAAGAGACATTACAATACCCGTAATAAGTTAATTAATATAACGAACACACACATACACATACAAACACGTGAATCTCAGTGATTTAAGAATTAGTAGAAACAAGAAAAAAATACAGAATAAGAGTGAACGAGAGGCTCGATGAATCCGATGCGAAGCAGGAGATCAAGTTCTCGGATGTGGTTATTGAGGATGTTGAAATAGAGAAGAAAAAAACAACTCAAATGGTACGCACATTGGTCTGGAACGAGTGAGTGATATGTTTCCCTCTTTGCCCCTGTTCAGTTAACGTCAATACATTTGTTTCGTATGTGTGTGTGTGTATGTGTGCGAGAGAGCGAGAGGGGCTGGAAAAAACTGAAATCCAATACGAGGATTTAACTAAATATCACAATGAAACAAAAGAATGTGACAGCTAAAAGAGAACGAAATGAGTGGGGCGATCGGTAAATGGTGAAAATAGTGAGCGAAGATGGAAAACTTGTTAGGAACTAGGCTCGGAAAAATGAATGAAATTTCGAGCAGTTATGGAACTTCATGAGGAACAATACAATAGCATCGCTACATGATGAACAGAAAAGTATACAAAAAATATTCTTGACTTCCGGTGGGAAACGACAATGTAAATATGAGTAGAAAGAAACACACAGAGTCAAGCACAACAACACACGCAAGAGTCCAGACAGAAGATATTAATTGACGTAATAGAGTGTTGTTCTCAGCAGACATACTCAATCCTAGGTTCAGATGATTTACATCGTAGTATCAATATCGAGATGGAAAATATCTCGAAGAGGCTCCTTTGCAAAGAAGAAGCTAATGACACAACCCAATGATCGTGGTAGAAATATGCTTAGAACTTTTTTTTAGAGTTAAATACGAGTTAGTGACGAATTATTACTTTCTGGAGAAATTTGGAAAGAGTTTTTTTTCGATTTCTGCCCATTTCGAGGCGCCATTCGTTGTAATCTTTTTGTACGAATCCTTAACTGCCACGATAAACACTAAAAATTCATTCAATTATTTACATACGACCGGTTCACTCTTCTTTCTCACGCGATTAAAATAACACTACAGAAAAAAAAGCACACTAGTTTTATCAACATGCATCTGAACTCGAAATCATCGTTTCGCTCTGCAATTATTCTCTTCACCAGTGGAAACAATGATAATAATTGAATTTCTATTTTGCGCGCCCTTCCCCTCCGCTGCTCCGATTCACCCTTGTATATTGTATAATGTAATTACGATCGTTTATACTATTCGTCATTATTACCTCTATCATTAGGATAAAGATAAATCAGCAGCTAGGTTAAGGTCAAGCTCAAAATGAATAGAAACGCGAGTGCTAAAGAAAAAATAAAACCCAAAACGATTGATGTCTATCTTTCAACGAACCAGAAAATACTATCACGTGTTGGATTTATTATTTTCTCATTTATCTTCTTCCTTGTTGTACATGCACAGTTTCGTTGACCCGATTTTTCGTCAAAATGTCGCTTCGAAATTTAAAGACGTGACTTTTTTCTCCAACATCGTAACTCGTTCATTCAACAGGCCTACGTAACACGAACGGTTTTAACAATTGTACCCAGAAACTACAAACTCAGACCTCCCTCTCTAACTCGCAGCGGCCTCCTCTTCTCGTCCTCCGCGTCAAGGAGCAACGAGATTTAATCGGCTACTCGTTGTTATAAACCCACGCACACACACGCGCGCGCAAACATACTCAAAATGAGGAAAAAACAAATAGAAAATAATAACAGCAACACGGTGATTCAGAACGATCTTCTAGAACCGTGCCGTTTTCTTCCTTCTCCCTTCTCTACTGACTTTTATTTATCGAATCTAGAGACTGTAGATTAAAAAGGAAAAACGAAAAAAAATCGCAATGTAAAGTATTCTCAATGATACGCACCGTAACAATTTAATCTTGGATTTATAAGAACAACAAAACGAAACACGATCAAGAAAAATAAGATGAAAAAAAAAAGTAATTAAAAATTAAAATTAAATAATTTACAAAGAAAATACGTGTAGGTAATGAATACATGACTCACGTAATGTGAACGACATATTACGAGGCAACATATCGTAGTGTACGAAGTTAAAACGCTGTCCCTTTAGAATTTGAGCGGATATAATTAACGAGAAGAAGAAAAACAAACGCGTGGATCGTGGAAATATTTCTCACTGATTCCAAAGATATTCTGTTAAATTTAATTGAAAAGTCACCTTTTGTAACCCCGTTCATTTTCGCGAACGAAAATTAAGAACGTTGTTGAGGCTGTTTCATTTACGAAAACGCGAATTGGACTTCTGACTGGCCGCACGCATAGACATTGACCAATCAGAAGCCACTCTTTGCATTCCGACCAATCGAAATAAGTGCAGAATATACGAAATGACAATGCAACCACGAACAAGCCCATTTTCGTGATTCACGCGCTACGTTTTTTTCGTCTCTCACTCTCTCGTTTAATTTTGTTCCGACGTGCTTTCAAATCTAACCATAAGATATTTTTCACATTGCACGAGAAATACTCGCGCGTGTACCAACGACGATGGACAGCGTATTGTGAAAATGGCGAATTGCTCGAGTTGAGGGATAAAGATTAGAATGTATTGATGAAAACAAGCGTTCGAGAATGTTCCATGACATTGTAGCATTAACTTTTGTTTGTTTGTTCGAATGCTCGTGTGAGAAAGGGTGCGCGAATGTGTAGAAAATTTAAGGCCATACACGTGGGGCAAAACTGTCAGGTCCGAACGAGGAGATCTCGCTTCGAGACGAAACTTCAAACGGTGCACACGCTCTCTTCTAATCGTAGATTTATAGCGCAAAAAAAATGTGACAGAAAGAAAATGCAAAAAAAAAAGAAATGATTTGGTGATTTAACGATTAAACAGCTATGCCACTGATAATTTATTTGCGGCTTCTTGCAGTGTATACGGTTTTACAAATCAAGTTTTGAGAATTACGTGGAAATACGTAATAATAATATCTACTTGTGATTTAACGGTGCATAGATTGAAGGAAAGAGAGAAACGAAGGTCTCACAGTTTGGGGCATATCGTTCCCAATTTTCGCGCAATGGGCGTAGATTTTAAAAACAAAGTCTTTGAAAGTTGGCACAAAACAACAAGATAACTCATACACGTGAACAGACACACACAGTCATACATAAACACAGGAAATATGAGATTCAAGCTGTACGAATAGATCGAACTTTAGTTGCAAATAATAATAATATTAATAATAAAATACGAATAGTAATATAAGGTGTCGATCGTAAAACACCTTTATAATTGTCTGATTTGATGATATTTTCTAAGTCTGGACCAGTTATTAGGTTCTTATTACTCCCATAGCAACTTCTTATGGCGTATTTTCTCTGTATATTGTCAATGTTTATTATTAAATATTTTTCAAATAATTCTTCGGCTTTTCATTTTTCACTTTACTTGAACATTCCCTTCCTGATGTTTAAATATTTTCTTCTACCTCCTTCTACGCTCTCATGAATATGTTCTTCCTAACGAAACAGTTTTCACATTTTTTCGTAATATTTCATTTTCTGTCAGTTTTGTTCAATCGCACTGAATCTGCTGCTTCACGGAGGACGCGCCACAATCATTTTTTTCATATTTCCAAGTAAAATTCGTTGAAGAATCAAATAGGCGTTTTTTTTTTCAAATCTAATATGTTTCGCTGATGTCCACTCGTTAAAGTTCCATTCAGATTCAACGAAGTATTATTTTTTAATTTATATACGAGGTCAAAGAATTTTTTTTAGCATTTCGAATGAGGCCTCGCGCGGTCACCAACCGGTGGCGCCATCCATTACGAAATATTTGGACTTTAACACGTATCCTTACTGATCGATGACCCCCAAGCAAAAATGTACTTTTACCAGCACGCGGTATTTCGATATTGCAAAAATAATAAAGCGAAAGCGAGAGAAAATATGAAGATGAAGAAAATCTCACACGCGAAACGCAAATGACATCAGTGACAGTTACCTACTGCAATTACGAAATATATAATGCTCCTCTCTAAATTGTTTATTCGATTAATTCACGTCAATCTGTCAGATGTTAGTGGCTAATCGGTTCTCAGTCGTTTGTCAACAGGTCAAACGAATTCAAGAAAACGGGATTTTGGAATTTTCGTGCAGAAACAACATTTTTATTGCCAAACAAAATCTAGCGGCATACGAAAATCACGAATATCTTTTATTATTGCGTGTGTGTCCGTAGAAATAGCTTTGTTTACAATGCTTCGTGTTGTCCCGAAGAATGCTTCAATTCTTTAAAAAATCCGGTAAATTTTTATTGTCACACACACGTTGCTTTTTGCTTTTGTTTTGATTTTTTTTCTCATTACAATTATACATGTATTTTTGCAAGCACGCTTTGTTATTGGTTTGTAATACGGTAAGAATGGATCTCTAACCTTTATCGCCTTCAATCGTGTTTATGTGTGAATGGAAATCCAATAAAGTCATCACAAGGGCTCTTGCACGTTCAACTGTTACAACAACTACACCCTCAGTGACCCGATGCTTACCTTGCATTGTTTTACCATCTCGTGAATCTTTCTAAACCGTTTTTTCTCTCCCCCTACATTTCACATTCATTTTTTCTCATTAATCACCGTGGCAAGTTGAAAAACAAATCATGTTGGGACGTTACCAAACGCGCCTTAAACTTTGTTCCATGATGGAACGATGATTCAAACAGCGTAATATAATTTCATTCTCAACAAAATTATCGCTCCCAGAAAAATATTAGATTCTCTCTCTAACGTCTTGTCCTCAAAGTTCAATGTTTACGGAGCATACAAATTGAGTTTACCGCTAAAACAGTTGTTTCATTATTTTTCTTCTCTTAGGCCAAAGAGACAAAGTTCGGTCGAATTTGGGTGTTTTGCCTGCGAGTCCCAAGAATCCAGCAGGAAATAATGCGTGCTATTCCAATTCGAAGATCCCTCAGACAGGCACATTTTGTAGCCTCGAAGAGGAAGAGGAGGAGACTCACGAGTCCAACGTAATGGACGATCGGATGTACTCCTGCTCTCGGCTCTCGAAAACATTGAAGGAGGTCCTCGCGGATAAAGGTGCTCTTGGTTATTTCATACAGTTTATGGAGAGACGTGGCTCTCTGGCGCTTATCAAATTTTGGATGGAGGTAGAGTGCACTTGCGGTCCATCCGCCATCAACGACAATACTAGCCTCTGTCCGGACGCAGAAAAATGTAAACTGCCATCCGACAGCCTCCTCAACGAACATCGTCCACAATATGGCCAAAATAAATTGAGTCCGGATGTTGTAAATAGTAACAAGTCCGAATCGAATGTTAATAAAGTTATAACGAGCGGTAGGCGCGAAAGCCTCAGGCAACCAGTCTCCACCATCAAGCAGGATGCGTTCCGAATCTATAAAAAATACATCGCCAATGATTCCTCGCTCGCAAATGGTATAACCGACCAAGTCAAGGATGATATTGAGAAATCTGTCCAGTGCGACAACATCCAGCCGCTTATCAGTTGTTTAAAAACGGTTCAAGCAAGCGTGTACAAAACCCTCGAGGATGAGTAAGTTCTATTGATTTTTTATTGGTCCAGAGTCTTCAGTCAAGTCTTAACAATGTTGTGAAAACAATTTGGATACTCCTTCAGAAAAGTATGAAAGAATTATGAGATTTAAAAACCACAAGTCGATGAAAACATTTTTCTGACATTCAATTTTGAGTAGAAACTTGAGGAGGTTGGCTACATACGACAATATGATAAGAATTCAATAAAATTTGGTGATAACATTCTTTGGCATCAAATACGACGACATAATTTTTTTCCAATTTTTCGTCTGCATAGTTTTCAAATAATTGGAGTTTACAATATGCAAGGATATATACTTATATATATCTGACTCCTATGCTTATGCATGTAAACTCTAGTGTTCAATTACTCGAAAACCATGTGGAAGAAAAATTCTAATAAATTTGTATATTCATATTCAATACTAAAGAATATACTCACGAAATTTCATTAAATTCGAATCATTTCGAATTTCCCTACGCTTTTAACATGGCAACATTGTTGTGTGTAGCCAACGTCCTTAATTTCAATGATAATTTTAATATAAATATGAAATGTGAAAATAAATTAGAATTTTAATTCAACTCCGTAGGTACGTCAATGATTTCTTGAGGAGCGATTCCCATTGCAAGCATCAAATCGACGTTCTAACGAGTGGTGACGTTAAACTCTCCGATATACTCTACAACGAGACGGCTTTCTTTTATTTTATGGAAGTAAGACGAAATCCATGAAGCAAAAGAACTCATTTTTGCAATATGCGGAGTAAGCGGTAACGTTTTTTTTTTTTTTCTAGTTCATGGAGCTCGAGAACAAACGTGAACTGTTGGATTTTTGGATGACAGCGGTTAATTACAAACAAAATTTATTGGAGAAAAGCGTGAGCCTTGATCCAACGGAGGCTCAAACCGATGCTCTCATTATTTATGACAAGTATGATCGAAAATTGTATTCAATATTCATTACCATCATTATCATTGTGTATTTTTGAATCCTCAACAATATTTCTCTCTCAAGGTATTTCAGTCTTCAAGCAACGATGCCATTGGGGTTCTCTGATAAAATACGTTTCCAAGTTGAGCAAAACATTTGTCGGGAAGGGGGCGATGCACCACAGCCGGACTGTTTCGATCGTCCCTGCATTGTTGTATATAATTTCCTCAGTAAGGTAATATTCACGTACGGATTTTAACCTCACTATCGAAAACTATTCATTTTCACGTTTACCGCTAACGCAAACACTCGGGCACATTGACGGTGTCATTTTCACACAGCTCGCTGGGAATATTGGAAAATATTTTTATCAGTATTCCGATAAGTTTCAGAGATACCGGAGGAGAAAAAACGTGATTTTGTGAAAATGATGAAAACAATTTTGAGGAATTTTACAAACGACAATCAATTCCTTGCGCCAAGTTGTAAATTTTCTTCGTTGTACGTTACAGCACTACCTGCCTGCATTCTTATCTTCCCAGTTGTATTATAAATACTTATCTGAACTCATCGGGACCATCCAGAGTGGTGCTTGTGCTGGTCTTCAACAGAATCGTGTAAGGAGGGCCGGTAAGCTTATTCTTATCTCGAAATTTGTATGAAAATGGGTTTCCATTTACCGCGAAAAAAGCGAGAGAGAGGGGGAGAAGCGAAGGAAAGCCTTGCATACGTTTCGCCTATTTTTCTATTTACAAACAAACCAACCGTCGACCATGAAAACAAAAATAAACGTGAATAAATAATTTTACGATGTTCCGAAGGTTCCGATTGCAGCAGCGAAATTAGCACGTTCAGTGCCCAAGAAACGACTATGAGTGGACAAATTGAGACGAGCAGAACCGACAACGAGAACACGAAAAACAATAATGGAAGCATGAGTATCGACACCAGACAACTGTACGATCCAGACTCACTTTGGAGACGAGCGAAGAGCACGTGAGTACATTTCCAATTCACAGAGAATTATTTTTCAAGAAGAATTTATTGGATTATGACAGTAATCCATTGTTTGGGGATTTCAAAACATTTTTCAGTCTCAGTGTTGGTTACGTCGATGATATGGGAAGATTTGTGACGGAAATTGAGCCTGATCCACGAAGAAAATATGGTATGACGTAAAACAAAATTTTCAAGGGTAACAGACAAAAACAGAAGTAGATATACGAATAACAAAGAATCCTGCGACGTTCTACACTCGTTGAATATTCCGTTTCCAGTCGTTTTCTCCATCTAACCACTGCGAACATTAAAACATTTCAGAATCTCGACTGACGCGTGCGGTTAAGCGTTTCATACACGTTGAGCAAGATAAGGTGAGATAAGATTAATTACAATGGGGGATAATGGAAAGAAAATATTTTTCGATTCGTGAATACTATTTGTATAATTTTATTCTGACTTGACGAACGAAATTTTTTGTCGGACTGTCCTTAGGCCAAGGAGGAATTGGCATGGAAAATAGCGGAGATGATAGTACGTGAGATAACATCCTTGACGCTGGGTGACCGTGACGTTTCGACATGATGGAATGTCTCATTTTGGTTATCACGACAGACCTAGCAATTGATTATTGCGTTGCCAAAATAGTGGATTCTTCTGTGGCAGGAACGAAAACAAAATGAAAACAGGATAAATACGAACGAGGATCAGTTCATCCTGCACGCTCGGAAAATCAAACGATTCTCTCAAATAAAAATTTCATCTTCTTACAAATACTACGTACTTGCATTGCAGAGGGCAAAGGAAACGAGAATCAAAGTAATCAAAACCAATTAATCACTCTGCTTAAGTAATTGAAAAATAAGATGATTTATCGCTCGTTTGGAATGATGAGACTAATTGAGTGATTAAAGTGATTGAATGCATAATTTGAGTGACTGAAAAATATTGATTACTCTATACGATGATACGTTTTATTGACGATGAAGGAGAAGTGGTGAATTCTTTTCGAATTCAACCATCTACTTAAGTGAGATTACACAATAGTGTCTAGTTCGTTTGTTTTTTTACATTGATATTCGAGTTTTTTGGACGTTCCGAAGATCTATTATAATAACGTTAAAGTATTTTTTTTTCTGTTGTTTTTATCCCATTTAAATGATTATCACATGATTTTCTTGATCAAATGAAACGAAACCTACGAACGCGATACATTTTCCTTAACCATGACAAGCTAAACGTACGAAAAGTTTTAACTAAACTCAACGTCGCGATTTCCAGTGACAAAAGCAAATACACACGTTGAATACCGTTCATTATTATTATTTTTGAATGTTGTTTTGAAAGATTAAAATCGTAATTAAATAATCGTAATTTTAAAAATTATCGTCGTCTTCGGTGCTGACACGAACGAACAAGCTATATTTCTAGTTACATAGACGCGTGACTAAAAAACTCATCCAATGAGTGAAAAATGATATTTTTTTAACATTTTGAAATCTTATTTGAAAATATATTGTTGTTCAGTAGAAAAATAAACGACACTGTAATGCTTTCGAAGAAAAATGTCATAAAATCTTCCCACAAGGCTCAACATTTTCCACAACGGAAGTAGAATTTGGTGGCAGAAGACAAAATGGAGATGAACAAAATTAATTCAAAAAATACTATAATTACTGCACCGAAACCAATGAAGGTCTAATCGATTGAGCCTCAACTGCGATGTGCTGATGTATCGGAATAATTACGGGGGAAATTGTGAAGAAAATACATGAAAACAATTTTTACTATTTGAGACATCGATATACGAAAAAAAAACGTTAATGTGTGTATATGTATAAACAGATATATATATATATATATTTTTCGACGTATGGCTTTTTCGGGTATATCGCCGAAGGTGCTTGTTTCCCCTGAAGAGTAAAACGGATCTAATGACAAGAACGAACAAATTCTTCCTATCAAGAGCCGAGTAAAAACGTTATTTCTTTTTTCGATACTATTTGTACATAACGAATAATTCTGTACTGTTAAATTTAAGTTTGTCGAAAATAAAATACGAAAAAGAAAAAGTATCAAACATTTTATTCATTGCTTTATATTTTTTATAAAAATAATAGAGCTGCGAAGATGTGTGGCTGAGTTTTGAGCAAAATCTACACAAATATACGCAACTCCGATATAAAAGAAAAAGAACATTGAGATATTACAATGCTTGAACACGTTTCGTATTTTCTAGTATCACAGTGAAAGTTTTCACAACTTTGTTTAAATATTAATGGAAAAAGTTAATTTAATGCTAATTGTTTCAGTTGTTTCTTTAGAGAGACGATGATCCGTTTATACTCGTGTGTGGAGTGTAACCATACTTCGGAGTCAATAACGGTGACGATTCCGAAAAATCACTGCTCTCGTCCTCCTTCGGTACTCTGTTGATTCCCAATTTTTTCAGACACCATTCCGTACGCAATTTTTCTCGTTTACCCCAGCGACGGTATACGAGAGAATTGAAGAATGCCTGCAGTGGATTCGTCACCGCCTGGAAACACTCAAAAAACACAAAAAAAATTAAGCCTCACAATTTATAATTTCTCTCTTCCAATTTCTATCTTTCAGCGTCGAATGTATCGTGATAATGGAGACATGACATACCATTATATACCACAAAGTAATGATTACTTTGACCGGTAATTGGAACCACAGAGTCCACAGAAGAATACCATTTATCAAGTTGGGCACCCAACAAACATAATAGACGATATTAGTAAGGGCGAATTTGAGCCTGATCGTTTGCACGAGTTTTCTCTCTCGCCCTGTAACTTGAGCGAGGCTGCAACTAACAGCATTTTGTAGATTTCTTGTAGACGAAACGTACAGCGCTGGATTCACGATCATCACTGCTGCCAGCAAAACGTACGTAGCACAGTAATTTGGCAATATTCGCAAAACTGCAGTTGACAGCGACGTCAAGTTGTGACAGCTGTATTTTTCAAGCAGAAAGAATGAGAGATTTAATGAATGCCCAATTATAAATGCCAAAATTTTAGAAAAAATGTAACGTTACTCACTTTGCATCAGGAACGTACAAAATGGTCAAACCAAATGTGGTGAGCACCGCGGGACAGATCCATGCAACGGCGTGATAATAAGACGGATATCCAGCTTGTTCGCCGAGCAGCAGTTTCATGTCATAAGCGTAGCAGAAGGTCCAAATCCATGTGGCCATGTAAAAGTATTGCGTCCAAGCCTGGAAAAGTCTCGTCCTCCGTCAGTCCAATTTCATCACCGCATCTTTGTGCTTGTGACTCTAATCTGATTTGCTCAACGACCGACGATCTTTCTTGCAAATTGGAATGAAAAGCAGGATATTTACCGATGAAAGGGCGCAGAAAACCACATTCGACGTGTCGTCCTCCATAGGCATGATGCTCTTGAAATTCATCCACAGGGCTGACCTAACGAACACTCCTGCACAGATAAAAAAACAAAAATTCAACTTTTCTCTCTTAAATTTCATCCAAGGTCAATTAAAATGGTTTTTAATTAACTCACCCAACGAAGCAAAGAGATCGGCAATGGCTAAACTAATAATTATGTCTCTTCCCCTCGAGGCTGAAAAGTTTTGGCACCCGTGATTTATTGACGAAGTTTGACGAGGGAGAATCTGACGAAACGACGTGATAATATTTAGAAATGAAAACAAAAACAACGAATTTCGATAACCCTTAGAAATTCGAACAGCCGATATCGAATAGATTCACCACAGTGTATCAAATCGTAAAAAAAAATGAAGCTTCCGTTGTGAATGGTAAGAAGATAAAAAAATACTGTTAACATGCTGAATAGTATGTAAATGCGAATTACCTGATAAATAGCTCCGAGAATTCCCACTGCAGAAGAGAGCATGCAGACGGTATTGTATGTATCAGTGTTGAATTCTTGCATAATAATGACTGCCATATCGGTATTATTGTTGTGATGACAACAAAACGTTTGTATAGTCGGATCAGCCATTTTTTTTTTTTTTTTTTAACGTGTTTGTTTTTAACGTTTTAACTTCGCGTTCACAAAAATGTCTATATAATATGTATATTCGCGACTAGTGCTGACCTGCCGACCGTGCTGAGAATCTTCAACAGAGAGAGCGATAAAGATCGAAAGAGAGGACACATTCACGCGTGTTCGTTTTCAAAGCAACAGACGAAATATATCGAGACGAGTACGGGGTAAACCGGCAACTAATATCTTATCTCGCGGTCAGCACTTTGGCTGTAGACTAAGATACAGACAGGCAAACTTGAGAGAGGACGGCGAGGACGCGGAGAAGCTCTATCTCGAGAAACGTTTGACACTCACTGAGTATATAAAGAAAAAAACACTTTAAATCGCTCCCAAAATCTACGCACGGATGTACAACCGGCCGGAACGAAGAAGAGAACGCGCTGACTAAAGACGAGGCTCACGAGGCCTGTTTCTCACTTATGCAACTTTATACCGCTATCCTGTGCTGCTCGGTGAGCGTCAATGTAATTTTTGTACACAATTTTTTTTCATTCTCCTCTCTCCATGACTCTCTGTAATACGGATACTCGAAGAAGCCGTATAGAAGCCTTGAGATCGAACGCTTCCCGCGTTCCCTCGTTGAGTGTATACATGTGTCTACAGCGATTATAACTATATGTATGCTGATGATATGTTGGCAATGCAGCTTTTACTTGTATGTATTCATACACATTCGAATGGTAAAGCGGAAAATAATTGCAGAGAAAGAACCTCTGTCCCTTTTGCGTTATAAATGGTAGGAACAAGGATCAATGCTACTCCCACAAATCGCCGCACAACAATGATGTTGAACGGGGACTTTGGACACGAATATTTATTGTTGTGTTCAAACACAGCAAAATGTTCGTTCTCATTTGATCGTTAGAAATTTATCCCGAACGCGTTGCGTATATAACTCGATATACGCTTGAAATTTAACAAAATATCTCCTAATATTCGTTCACATGCAGATTTTTTCGAAGAATTAATTGAAATGTTTGTGGAGTTTCTTTCCAGTGAGGGAAAGGTGAATTATTTTTCCTTGCTTAATCGACGATCATAGGACGAGAATTTACGACTCATTTTTCTCTGGATACAGGTTATGGTAATGAGAATTTATGGAAAACTGTTGCAATCAACAGTTTTCCATAAATTCTTGCAACAGCGTTGATGCCGTGAGCATGACTACGAATCGAATTGATGGAAAAAATAATCATTAGAAAGAACACAAAGGTGAAACTGTTCTTTTGTTTTTTTAATAATCGAAAGAGAACTGAAAGGAAAAAACCATGTGCAAATGCAATTCTGCTGAGCTCGGGTCACTGTAACAAAAAATATGTTTCGTTTTTGAGTCTATAACGAGAAAACCGAAAAGCTCTCATTTTTACGTACAGGCACGGTACGAATATTACACTATCACGGAGTAATGACACATGGACACGAGACGGTAATGATTCATCGAATTAAATATGCTAAAAAAAATACTGTGCGTTGTAAATGTAAACTTACACGATCGTCCAAATATAAAACGCTCTTTTCCCTTAACCGCGTCGTAGGGGCTTGGGCCTTCTAAAAAGTGATAAATTGAAACGAAATAATCAAACTTCTCGAACTCGAAAAGTAAATATGAAGAGAAACAAAAAGTAATCGTTACTGGATCGGACGACAATGGCCATTCATGTCCCTCACAAAGCCTCTCTGGCAAGGTCCCTTGATGTCTTGCACTCCCGCACAGTGAGCTGGTATGTTAAAAATTCCCAGTACTACTAAAATTATTGCCATTAGGCCGTAGACAGTGTAGCTCCAGGATAGCAGCTTCATTTTTCGTAAACGATGATAGGCAAACACCAAAACAGAAAGAAGCTCTAATGCACGCGACTTGCAACTAGTTAGCCTGACGCGGAACTTGATCTATTCCGTATGTACGGATGTTACTGCTTTTTATAGTGATCTTGAGCTCCTGCGTAGATGTCGCGAGATGGTTATTCAATTATTATTCAAATAAAAACTCATTCGATGCGAATGGGGTTCCCCAACGTCGACAGATTTTAGTCTTTCAGATCATCAACAATCTTGTCTTGATAATTCATCAATCGCACAATACTTTATCACGATCTGCACTAAATGGCAAAGATGTATAGCTTTCAATTCGAAATGTGATGCAATTCTGCTAAGCCAGTAATATCTTCGTGGATCTTCCTTCGGATCTGGCTCCCCACCTATTCGCTTTTGCCTGTTTATATCGAGTTCCACATTTTTCGATATTCCTAAATTCGGACACGATAGAAGCCTCGACATTCCGCTTATTGGAGAAAGCTCTGCATGTGTCCCCAAGGAATCCCCAAGGAAATTAAATCGAAGAAGGGAAGCGATGAAATTCCACAGTATTTACGGAGATTTGCAGAACACATTTTATTTCTTAAATGTACATGTTTATCTTGCACGTCCAGTTACATAACCATGATGCACGACATCGAGCAATCGTCCCTGCCGTTAGGTGTCTCTCGATGAATATATATGGTCCGGGTCCGTTTTGAAATACTGCGAAAAACACACGATGATTTATATTTAATATCGATCGAGAATTAATATGTCGCGAGTTTGTTACAAGAATAAGTGGTGAATAAAAAACTCAACGGATTTTCAATTTTGCGATTTTTGTTTGCCTACGCGAGGTTGTCCGCCGACACATTGGTCATTATGTAGCTTGTAACCGTCGGGGCAAACACTAGGATATTTTGGTTGCCATCCATGGAATAATTGTTTCGACGATATTTCTAGTATCGGACCGAATGGTATACAATTGACTGAGACTTTAGGTGCACAAAATATAGCAAGAAGTACGACCGTTACTGTAAAAAGTACGAAACTTCGCGGTAGACTCTTCATTTTGACTACAAAAAAAGAAAAAAAAGAAACGCAACGGTGGTCTCGAGTAACGAACGTCGAACGCAGGAATCGCTGCCTGATCCAACACGAAATTTTACACTCCCGCGTGAGGCGTTTCCGCGACGATACTTTTATACGAAAAATCGAAGTGGATTTTGCACTCATAGAATCCATCTGTTCGAAACAATCGAATCGAAGAGTACCGGAGTGTGAACAGTTGCGTCGTACGATAAGGAATGGAGGTCCTATTTGGTTAGTAACAGTGGCTTGTTATAGGTGTGTATTTTCACGTACGAGACACGGTAGGATTCTTACGCTCACGGAACAATGACACATAAACACGAGACGGTAACGGTTCATTAATCTGATAAATGTAAACTTACATGATCGTCCAAGCATTAAAGGATTTTCATCCTTAGCCGGAATGGGCCTGGGCGTGCGACGGACCCTTGCCCCTGCTCAACAGAGACAAATTGAAAATGAATAGTCAAACTTCTTGAACTCTGAAATCAACTATGAATAAAAATAAATAGTAATAGTTACGGGACTTTCTGGCACATGCCCTGGTGGTTCCTCACTGTGCCATGCGGGCAAGGTGATACCTTCCCTCCTGACTTTTGCTGGGCCTGAGCGGGCGCGGCGAAGGTGCCCAGCAATACTAAGACTATTGCCATTAGGCCGAAGAATGCGTAGTTGAAGCCGAATACCTTCATTCTCAATAAGTGATTATAGCAAACACCGAAACGGAAAGAAGCTACTTGCAGTGCGATTGACAAGTGGTTTGTCAGAAGCGAAACTTGGTCTATTCCGAATGTGCCGGAGCTCGTGCTTCTTATAGGCTGCGACTGTTTGTAGATATCACAAAATGGTCAATTACACTATCTTTATAATTGATTCGATGGCAATGAACTTATGGAACTGTGTAACGATAAAATAACGCTTTAGTAAGTAAGAAGGGAAGTGGTTATTGTTGTCTTTCACATCGACCATTACTATCATTTCCTTTTATCAACCAACAGATGCTAAACATTTTTGTCACTGATCACATAATCGTTCATGAGGACATGCACTTGATAGCATGCATCCATACCTCGCACAGGGAGAACCAGGTAAATGAAGCCGTGGAGCCACATTTATATTTAATGTCAGTTCACTTATCGAAAAAAAACTGCGAAAATGCATTGCAGGTGACAGTACTACTAACAAGGAAGGTCACCTTACTGTACCCCCACAACCTGGGTCAAAAAAATTATATTTTGTAGTTCACACCAAAGTATAAACCCTCACAAAAAATTAGCGGCCCACTCGCATATTTAAGGGGTGGAATTAATTATCAAAAATCGGTGGTTTTTTCGTTTTTCGCTGATATCTTTGAAACAAAAATAGATACGCCAAAAGTTTAAATAGCAAAGTTGTTCATTTTTCAGTGCTCTACAATAACATGTAATCGAAAATTGGAATATCAGCGAAAAACGAAAAAACCACCGATTTTTGAGAATTAATTTCACCCCTTAAATATGCGAGTGGGCCGCTAATTTTTTGTGAGGGTTTATACTTTGGTGTGAACTACAAAATATAATTTTTTTGACCCAGGTTGTGGGGGTACAGTAAGGTGACCTTCCTTGTAAGTTTTGTATATGTGCGTATTCAAAATTCATACAGTAGCCTGGCCAGGTTACAATTACATATTTCCGAAATGGCTGTTCCGTTCGCAAAGAATGATAGCCTCACGCCGTTTATTGAACCTAAAAAAATTGACGTAATTAATTTACTGACAGGGAGGATGCTTTCTCTTTATAGCTGATTACACAGTTACTGGAGCTTCCGTGGGGTTGACCGTCCCCGAAGGTCGCAATTGTTACTAATAAAACCGCAAAAACGATGAACATCGTTGACAGATCTCGCTCGCGGTTTTTCGATCTGTGTAAGAAAAGCCATCGAAATTATTCTTCTCGACGATTTTTTTGAACTGGTCGTTATTTCAACCTGAATCAATGACATTTTGTCTGAATGCAATTCCCGCCAACGGATGCCCTCTCCTCCCTTTTTACATAAAACTCGACTTCGTGCTTTTCATATAATTGCCGAGATATCGCGGACACGTCACTTGAAAAATCTGTGAATGCGTATTAAATGTCCACCGTGTCATTTTTTCTCGCACATAAAAGTAGGCTCGCGCAAAAATGTCGTAAATATTCGGACACGTTCTACCCCTTTAATATAATACAAGTCAGCATTATTTCGAGTTACGCATTAGCGTTACATGGACTGGCGAACGTAATTGAGCAAAGCTTCCACCTTATATGAAAACGATTGCCAATAGGCCGATAGCAAACATCAAAACGCCATTAAGCCGATAACAAACACCAAAGCAGAAGGAAGCTCTAATGCGACTTGCAACTAGTAGGTCTGTTTATATAAAAATACATTTGATGCGGCTGCCATTCGGTGAGGATGAAATTGATGCTCCGCAAATCATGCCTGTAATATCTTCGTGAATCTTCGTTTAGATCCAGCTTCCCACCAATTCGCTTTCCCCTGTTTATTGTGTCAAGTTCCCCATTTTTCGATATTCCGAAATTCGGACATGATAGAAGCCTCGACATTCCGTCTATTGTAGAAAAGTCTGCATCGTAGATGCCGAAGGAAATTAAATCGAAGGAGTAATAAAGCGATGAAATTCCACCGTTTTTACAGGGATTTGCAGAAAACATTTTATTTTTGGAAAGTACAGGTTTATTTTGCTCGTCGAATTGTATAACCGTGATGCACGATACTATAAGTAATTATCCTTCCTGCCTTAGTTGTCTCTGGACGAATATGTTCTGAGCCGTTCCGAAATACTGCAAAAACGAGAAATAATTCATATTTAATGTCAATAGAGAATTAATTCGTTGCGAGTTCGCTACAAAGATAAATGATACACAAAAAATTCAACGGATTTTTGATATTGCTATTTTTTTTCTGCCAACTTGAGACTGACCAGTGGCACAGTGATCACTGTGCAACTTGGAACCGTCGGGGCATACACCAGGATATTTCGGTTGCCCTCCGTGAAATCCTTGGTTCGACGATATTTCTACTATCGGCCCGAACGGTGTACAATTGACTGAAATTTTTGGCGTACAAAGAGGACGACCGTTGCGGTAAAATCTGCGAAATGTCTAGGTGCGCTCTTCACCCTGACTATATACTTAAAAAAAAAAAAACGGAACCGTGGTCTCGGGTAGCGAACAGCGAGCGCAGGCCTGATTCGAGATGAAACTTTTCATAGGCACGTGCGAGCTTCCCGCTACGCTATACTTTTCTTCTTACATTAGAAAAATATCGATATTAATCATGCACTCATAGAATTTTCGTTCCACTCGTTCGCAAAAATCGAAGAGTGCTGAAGGGAGAACAGTGAAATGATATGACGAGAAATAAAGTTCCGATTATAGTAACAGCAGCTTTTGTGTGACTGCGAAATTTGATTAATCTAAATACGCTAGAAGAGCAATATACCGAGTGCGTTTATACTGAGAAATGTACACGTACATGATCGTCCAAGCATTAAAGGATTTTCTTCCTTAGCCGGAATGGCCCTTTCCGTGCGGCGAGCCCTTGACCCTTTTCAACAGAAACAAATTGAAAATGAATAGTCAAACTTCTTGAACTCTGAAATCAACTATGAATAGAAATAAATAGTAATAGTTACGGGACTATCTGGCACATGCCCTGGTGGTTCCTCATTGTGCCATGCGGGCAAGGTGATACCTTCCCTCCTGGCTTATGCTCGGCCTGAGCAGGCGCGGCGAAGGTGCCCAGCAATACTAAGACTATTGCCATTAGGCCGAAGAATGCGTAGTTCAAGCCGAATACCTTCATTCTCAATAAGTGATTATAGCAAAGCCCGAAACAGAAAGAAGCTACTTGCAGTGCGATTGACAAGTGGTTTGTCAGAAGCGAAACTTGGTCTATTCGGAATGTGCGGGAGTCGTGCTTCTTATAGGACGCGACTTGTTTGTAGATATCACAAAATGGTCAATTACACTATCTCTTCATAATCGATTCGATGGCAAAGGTACTCATGAAACTGTGTAACGATAAAATTAACGCTTCGGTAAGTAAGAAGGAAAGCGCTTATTGTTGTCTTTCACATCGACCTTACTATCATTTCCTTTTATCAACCAACTGATGCTAACCATTTTTGTCGCTGATCACACAATTGTCATCGTAAATATTCCAACACGTTCTGCTCTTTTAATATAATACAAGTCAACATTATTACGAGTTACCGATTAGCGTTACATAATTGGACAAAGCCAACGTAATTGGACAAAGCTGTCACCTTGTATGAGTCAGTTCATATAAAAATACATTCGATACGGCTGCTGTTCGGTAAGGACGAAATGGATGCTTCGCAACTCGTGGATATTCGTAAAAAGACGTGATTTTTTGTCATCTTAACGCCCACATTTTTTATTCTTTCATCTCGGCAAATATCTTACGTATGTAATATTCACCATCGATCACATAATTCTTCATCAGGATCTGCACTAAATGACAAAGATTGATGGTTTTCAAAAGTTTCATTGAATACTATTCTGCTGAGCTCTCATTATTATCTTTGTGAATTTATTCGATTTGATCGACTCGAACAAATTCGGTTTGCCACATTAATATCGAGTTCCACATTTTTCCATATTCGTAAATTGGAACATGATAGAAGCCTCGACGTTCCATGTAATACAAAATTCTCTGGATGCGTGAATGTCCGAGGAAGTTAAATCGAAGTATAGTGAACTGTTGGAATTCTTATTGCACAGGAAGAATATTTGGGTGCGAGAGAGGAAATTGGAAAACACAGTATCGCCGCTCCAAGTACAACTTTTATTATTTGTGTCTCGACAATTCCACAGTTTGGAGGGATTTGCAGAAAACATTTTATTTTTGGGATGTACATATTCATTTTGCATGCCGATGAGTCAGATAACCATGATGCACGATATTAAGCAATCATCCTTGCCTTCGACTGTCTCTCGACGAGTATGGTCTGGGTTGTTTCGAAATCCTGCAATAAACGAGAAATAATTCATATTCAATGTCGATCGGAAACTAATATGTCGCGAGCTTGCTACAATGATAAATAATCGTTGCCTGATTCGACATTGAATTTTTCACTGCCACGTGTGACGTTCCCGTGATTTATTTTAATCCGAAAGAATCGATTTTAATTCTGCACTCAGGAAATTCATGTTCCACCTTTTTTGTTAAAAAAAATCAAATCAGAGAGTACCAAATAAACGATAGTGTTCTCATTTGGTTAGTAACGGCGTCTCGTTTGTAGTGCGGCTGCAGAGTTTGACATTACTCTCCATTAATGTGAGCAATTGAGCATACGAAGGTGGTTAGGAGCAATTGAAGCAATCGATAGGAATGGGAAGAGTGATAATGGTTGTAAAACCTCGTTTAAAAAAATACCAGACCCCAGACGGTAGCCTCACGGAGCAATTACATTGAGACGCAAGATGCAGTGACGATTCATTAACCTGCATATGCTGGAACGAGTACCGTGCGTCGTACCGAGAAGATATGAACTTACATGATCGGCCGAGCATACAGCAGTTTTCTTCCTTAACCGCGTCCTCGGGGCTTGGGCCTTCTAAAAAGTTATGAATTGAAACCAAATAATCAAGCTTCTCAGCCTCGAAAAGCAAATATGAAGAGAAATAAATAGTAATCGTTACTGGATCGGACGACAATGGCCATTCCTGTCCCTCACTCCGCCGCCCCTGCAAGGTCCCTTGATGTCTTGTACTATCTCACAGTTAGCAGACATGCCAAAAGGACCCAGAACTAATAAAATTATTGCCATTAGACCGTAGAAAGTGTAGTTACACCCGAGTACCTTCATTCTTAATAGACAATGATGGCAAACACAAAAAGAAAAGGAAGTTCGATACAATTGACAGATGGTTTGTCAGAATCAAAACTTGGTCTATTCCCAATGTGCGCATGTTCCTACTTCTTATAGGCCGCAACCTGTGCTTAGATGTCGCAAATAGTTCAATTACGCTATCTCTTCATAAACATTCATTCGATGCTAATGGTATTCATGCAACTGCAGTGTAAAAATATAGAATCAGGCTCGATCGAAAAACAAGAAAAGAAAAAGGCGTTACTCGTGACACTGCTGATCAGTTTTCCATTTGCATATTTCGATGGATACAATAGTCCACATATGAGGGATTCTCCCTCGATTCAGCCACTTTTTTCGACGAGATCTCGGTGAGTTACATAACCATGATGAACACGATCAAGGGATCTTTCCTGATACGACCCGGGTCGTTTCGAAATCTGCAAAAAACAAAAATTAATTCGTTTCTCATGTGGATAGAGAATTCATTCCTGTGGCGAGCTTGTTACGATAAAAGTGGATAATGAATTGGAAACTCAACAGATTTTTAGATTCACGACTTTTAGCGCGAAACTCGGAGCTGTCCGGTAAATATTTTGATTTCCATTCATATGAAACAACGATATTTCTAATATCGGACTTAATTGGGGCGGTAATAAAATTAATCGAGAGACGCGGCAGCGGCACGATCGTCTCTTCGTTTTGACTGTCAAAAAAAACCGCAACGGTGGTCTCGAATAGCGAGCGCTGAACGCTATAATCGCTGCCTGATTCGAGATGAAACTTTTCACTGGCGCGTGGGATGCTCTCGCGGCAGTATTTTTCTTTTCATAGAAAAAAATCGTTATCAACTGAGCACTCAGAGAATTCTCGTTTTACCGGTTCTGAATAATCAAACGCCCGTCCCTAGCAGAAAATTGAAAAATAAAAGGAAATCAGCCGTTATCATAAGAATGAATTATTGGTTCAGCTATTTCTTTCTGAGCGACGGAGAGCTCTGCAACAAAAAACGTGTTTCCTTCCCGAGTCTAATGAGTAATCCAACTGAATATGTTAAAACCTAATCTGAATATGTCAAAACCAGGACAGTGCCTTGTACTGAAAAATGTAAACTTACATGTACGCCGTCCAAACATAAAAAAGCTGCCTTCTAAGGCTGCCTTTTAGATTCCTAAAGGCTTGGGTCTGCTAAAAAGTCATAAATCGAAAACAAATAATTTAACTTCTCCGACTCAAAAAGTAAATATGAATAGAAAACAATAGTAATTATTACATGATTCGACGGCAATGGCCTTGCGCGTCCCTGACCTCGCCTTTCCGGCAAGGTACCTTGACGTCATTCACTCCTCCATCTTACGCACAATGAGCATGTGTGCCAAAGATGCCCAGCACTACTAAAATTATTGCCATTAGGCCGTAGAAAGTAAATGAAACTTTCATTTTCTATGAACGATGATGGCAAACACAAAAACAGGAAGAAACTACCACCAATACGATTGACGAGTGGTTTCTCAGGATCGAAATTGGTCTATTCTCAGTGTGCGGATCTTCCTGCTATTTATAGGCCCTGACCTGTTCGTCGTAGATACCGCGGAATAGTAGAATTATACTATCTCATCAAACACACTCATTCAATGCCAATGGCCTTCATGTAACTGTTCGATAATAGAATAACGCTCTGGTACGTAAGGAGCAAATTCTTTATTGTTGTTTTTCATATCGACCATTTTTATTCTTTCCTCTTTTCAACAAATTCATCCAAACAATTTTTATGAATGACAACATAATCTTTCATCAAGATATGCTCTCGATAGCATGCATCCATGCCTTACAAAATGAAAACCCGGTGAATGGAGAAATGGAGCCTCATTTTTATTCGATGTCAGTTCAATTATCGGAAAAAAAACTGCGAAAATGCGTTACAGGGGACACCACTGATGAAGTTTATATTTGCGTATTTGGATTCATACAATAGCCTGGCCAGGTTAGAATTACATATTTCAGAAATAGCCGTTCGCAAAGAAGTAGAGTCTCACGCCGTTCGTTCAGCCTGTAGAAATTGTCGTAATTAACTTGCAGACAGCGAGGATGCTTCCCCTTTCTAGCTGATTACTCGACAGTGACCCTGCGAGTCCCTTCTACCGTTCCCTGGACACGGGCCGCCGATAATGTTGGTCGAATCGGAACGACGGCCTCCTCCGGATGATGAAGCACTGCTAGTGGAGCTTTCACTAGATTGACAGTCCACGGAGTTCGTAATTGTTACCAAAATCGCGAAAACGATGAATAAAGTTGACAGTTTGATTACAGCGTCAGATCTCGCGAGCGGTTTCATCATGGTTACAGCCGTTCGACGTCGAAGTGTAACGTGAATCAATAACGTTTTGTCCGGATGTAAATCCCACCAGCGGATGCACTCAGCTTTCTTTTTATACCATGTTCGCGACGTTGTGCATTTTCCTTCCTTCACTGACTCGTATGATAATTGCCGAGATATCGCGCGCACTTCTCTTGAACAATGCATGCGTAATACCAAAGATATGGAAATTGATGCGTTAAACTTCAACGAACGCGTATGTAAATGTCGATCGTGTCATTTTTTCACTCATATGAGATAAAAAGTAGGCTGGCAAACATTTGGAAAATATTCGAACACGTTTTGCTTCCTTATTACAAACAGAATTCCGACAACTTCGCCCCATTAGCCTTGCGTGTAAATTGGTGCAATGTCACCTGATTTTTCAAGGTCGAAATAAAATTGAAAAATACTGCAGAAGATAAAGAACCAAATGTACCAGGTACACGCAAACACAGTCGATTTCAATGCATCCATAAATTTATGCGTTTTCAGTAATGTTGTCGAACCTAAAATGATAAAATCCGCCGGAATTTCGTTGTCGTTCTGGAACGATGTCAATTTCTACGACAAACAAACAAAAGCGGTTCGTTATCGCACAGTTTGAATTTATTCATTCGTGTATGAGTTCAATGGAAATGGACTGGCTCAGTGATTAAAAGAAAAATAGTTAAGTGAAGTATTAGAATGGACATGCTTACACTGCACCACTTTACGGCAATGTCCATTGCTGTCCCTTATCTGGCCGCTGGGGCAAGGTCCTGTGATCGAATTCCCTCCTTGCAAAGGGTTTATTTTTCGATTGTCACAATTAGCGAATGTGACAAAGATGCCAAAAAACACTAAAACTATTGCCATTAGTCGGTAAGAAGTATCGTTCCAGCAGAGTAGCTTCATTCTCACTGACCCGATGTGAGCAAATATCAAAACGAGAAAAAGATTTTTCCAATGAGTCTCGCAACCGGTTTGTCTTACGCTAAACTTGATCTAATCCTCACGTACGAATGTTCTCGCTTATTTATATTGAAGCCTTCAACCCACCGGTAAATCACGATCAATGATTTATTTACAAAGTGTATATTCATTAACGTATTAGCATTCATTAGATGCGAATGGGATTCATGTTAATTGACAAGATAAAGTAGCGCATGTATACAAAATTCTACGATTCTGCGCGTGTCGACATCGGCGATTCGAATAATTTTTGCTCGAAGGCAAACGATCCTCATGATCTTGACATCGACCATTTTTTCTCTTCCGTCGCTTTTCTGCATCAAGGCATCCGCGAGAAACCTCAGATCATTGACAGATCCAAGTACTCGGAGGTGAATGCATTGGTCTTGCGATTTCTCGTCGCTGAATTACTTTTGCTAAGAAATTGATAGTCCACGGTTCCTCGCCAGTAATTCCGACTTTGTTGCAGAACACGCGTATGAATATGTTCTTTACTCTACCTTGGATAAAAATCATCTTTGAAATATTAGCCATTCGAGAAAGTCGTCAATTTCACGATTTACAGTTATTATGCAAAGAACGTCGTTTTTGTGGCCCTCTGAATGGCTCCGATGCAGTAGGAACGGGTGAATTTGAAAATTTGGGATTAGAATACGAACCATTGCATGCAGTAGACTAACGAACAAAAAATCTCTGCTCTGGAAATTCTCCCATCACTATTTTCGAGCAAGAACAAGACAAAATTCCCATGACAAAGTTTACACAGGTGTCTGCGTCGATTTTTATACGTTTGATTTCTTTCCAAATCGTCAAACACGATCACGAACTCGAATAGCTCTGGTCACGTTCTAAAATCGTGATTGACATCGTATTCCAAGGAACGATAGTTAGACAATTTTTGTCTCAACCATGTGAAAATATCATTCTAGAAAGAAAAATCTCTGAAGCTAAATTTTGTATAAATTAAAAAAAAAAAAAAAAACAGTTTTTGAATCAACGGAATGTCACGTTACGATCTGCCACCAATTTTGCGACCCATCGCGACCAATTTTCCGACAACACAGGAAATCAAATAATTCCAATCCCAGCCTAGGCCAACACAATGAAAAAAAAAATACATTTTTTTATTACATACGAATATTTTGTATCTACAAACATAGCAGCGTGACCTCTCGGACCGCAGATTGGGTCACCGCAGATTGTGGTGAAACTTTGACCCTCGAATCTAATATTTTTGTATCTGTTCCTCGAAGAATTTGACGCGAAACATTTCGATTACTGCAACAAAATAAATTCACAATTACCGTCGATTCCACAAAATTAAGTTATTAATTAGTTGTCTCACTAAAATCAAGCGAATTGGTATACCAGGCTAATCCGACATTTGTTGTCGGGAAGTCGAAACTCTTCGGGGCACTGTTTCTGACGACCGAGATCCCATGTATCCCGTGCTATTTTTCCGAGTACGGGATGTGGATTGAACGGTTGACTATGTACCCGCGCGATGGCAATGAGGAGTATTGCCAGTAGACTGAAGAAACCAAAATGCGCAAATAAACTTCTCATTTTGGAAAAAAGGAACAAACTTGGTTCCAGTGCGAGGCTGTGCCTACGGATCAATGTCTGCGATGCAAACTTTTTACTAAAGCTTCGATTTTCATTGTCAGAGTTCTTCCTTTTATACGCGGGAAGTCGCACTCGGAATTCCACCCGAAATATATTTTTTGGTGACACCTGTACTAATAGATGAGCCCGGTGGAGGACCACGGCGGCGGGGAGCATGAAGAGATTATATTTGATCAGTGGCAGAGGTTTATGTACCCGCCGTACTGCTGGCAACGGAATATCACCTCGTCCTTACTCCGTTTTACTGCGCAGCCTTACCGATGCGTTCATCATATTTTCCAACCAGTAAAACTTCCAAAACTCGTTTTTTTTGCTTGTGACGGCACGATCTACTTAGACAGCGGTGTTCGAACCGTGCAACGCAGCGATCGCGTTCAATAGCGCGTGAAGCAATTAATCATTATGCAGAACTCGCGGTAATTTTTTCTTTTGTTTTTTTTCTCTATCCGTGACGGTAGACACGGCTGTGATAAATTTAATTAGTCCGTCTGATAGCAATTAGCATATCGATTAAGATAAGGCTCGTTAGCTCGTTCATTCGCGACCAGTAAATATTATTTTCAATCATCAGAAAAAGCATCGTAGTTAGAGTCTCAGAAATTGTACCGAATAAGTAATACAGTATTCATTACCTTCTCGATGGGTAATGAAAAAAAATTACATTGCGCATTCGATTTATTTTTCAGCGTAAAAATTTCTCGTTACATTACATTCCATGCAGAAAAAGATCAACGACTCAGTCACAAGTGTATACGTGTCACACGTTCTCTGTACGAAATAGAAATTACGTGAAATTACTTTTTTCGTCATTCCACTTTCACTTGTACCGACAGATGATTCAATTTTCGGTATACCAGGGCGGATAGCGTAAAGAGCGATTGGAAGGAACAGAAAGTTGACATGATTTTTGCCTACGATCGAAAAGCTTCAAAAAATCGTTTTAAGTGTTCAGCTAATTGTGCCAACAAAATTGCAAGGTTTTTGAAGTTAACAACGTTGGGAAAATCATCGGTGACGCATGATGATTTTGTGTCTCGACAAAATATCCCGGCGCCACACTCCACAAAATGGAGCAACGAACCAACGCGATTAAATTATTTGTACTATCGTACTTGGGTACAGTTCAACTGCACGAAAAAACCCGCAGAATTGATACAATAATGACACGCGTTGTTTTTGGTACCAAAGCGTTACGAATCGCTATTATCAACATGACGAAATAATTGGGAATTCCAACAAAGTTTGGATTAGAGTTACAAAAATAAAAGTGAACACTATACATTTTAGTAATCATCCGTAGTGGTTTTTATTAATTTAGAGTCATAAGCACATAATAATTGAAAATGGCATCGTTATACATTCGCTCCGAGGGTCTTTGTAGTTCCATTTCTCCCAATCCCATCCTGGCTCGATTTGGATTCTCGTGATAAATAAAATAAATCGCATCCTCACCAAGGTTACGATCTTTTCGTAAATTTGATGGTAACGAGCGCAAACTGTTAGCTTGTATCTATTCGTCCGGTTTGCTTCGATAGCCGCAGAACAAAATTTAGTTTCGCATGTTTGGAAAAAAAAAAACTAAGAAAAAGAAAAGGAAAATCTGGCGCGTTTGCAAGGACTCGGTGCATCAACGTTTTCGTTGTCTCCGCAGTCAATTTGATCCAGTTCGACCAATCGGGTGCTTCCATCCATCTTTTCCGGCAGTTTTTCTTCAAAATTTCTAGCTTTTGAGGCAGTCATGCTATTTATCGGACATTTTCCCCATTACGCAGAATATTGGAACGTGATTTCGCCCACCAGACAGTCGCTCCAAAAAGTGTTAGACATTGTGCTCCCGACACTAGCGAAAACGTGTTCCAATGTTTTTTTTTATATCTGGCGATTTATCGACCGCAGTATACGAAATAAAATTTGTCCTGTGTTAAGCTGCTATTCTACGAAGATGACGGGGAAGGTTCTTGACTGCTGGAACAAATAAATTCATACTCAATGTCGATGCGATAAACGTGTTACGTGTTATGACCCAACCAGATTATTGAAACTCAACAGATGTAGGAATCACGGGCAGTTCCTCATCAAATTGATATCGTAATAACTCGACATCTGCCTCGTTCGAGCCTGAAACCTTCGGAGCACACTTCACGCGACCGCCACGCGATCTGTGCCAATTGTGCACTATTTGGATTCATTGGTACAGCCGAAGCTTGCGCGGTAACAATGAGTAGAGTTGCGAGTACAATGAAAAGGAAACAGAGGCTAGACAAACTACTCATTTTTAGTGAAATTAACGAATTGGATTTCTTATGCAAAGCCAATCTTGACTGTCACCATCTGCAATAGAAACTGCGACTTTTTACTGGTGCGGTTTGTCTTTCTACGGAAATTCGTCCTTCATTTATACGAGAAAGACATCGCCTCAGATTCTCCCGTTATATTCTGCTGCCACCTGAACTAATAAGACGATTCGATCGGTCGTACCAACGAGAACAAAGGGTATGAAGCGATAGAATCTGATAAGCTATACCGTTGCCATATAATGAGTAACACTGGCTTCATTCGTCTGTGATTGAAGACTCGAATCATCCGAAAATAGTTCGAACTGCTGAGCAAATTGTGGAGACGATTGCGACGTTTGAACTGGTCGTCGTAAAAACCGCGTTGGATGACGCATGCAGCGATTAATCGTCTGCACGACAATTTCGTGTAATGACGAAATACGCCTGTACCAGAATATTACAGTCAAAAAATAACGCCATTAAATTGTTTTCACTGTCCTCCTTGGATTCGGTCCAGCTCCATGAAAAAATACATACGAACGAACAAACTGGCGGAATTGATACAATAGCACGTGTTGTTTAGAGCAAAATCTCCACGAATCGCTATTGTCAACATTTTGAGATTTCCGAGGAATATTCTCAAAAAGCTCGGGTTCGAGTAGAATCGGTGGCCGAAGAATCACGGGCGAAGTCATGAGGAGGAACGATATAAATTTGTTAATTTTCCATAGATGCTTTTATTATTTTCGTTTATATAATCGTTGCTAAGAATTCTGCAGGTCAGTTGACACTTGGGTTACCAACATTACATTCATCATGTTTAGGCAAGATTACACTGTAGTTTTCCTGACTCGACGATCCTGGCTTAGCCTCTGCAACAAAAAAATTTCAATCGATCAGAAAATTTTCATCGATTTGCATATTTATTTGTAAGTTTCACGTGGAGTGATGCGAACATTGTGACGAAGATCAATATGCTGCCGCGGAGTCAGAAAATGGAAAAGGAATATCAAGTTCCTGAGGCTTAGGAAGTGGGACTGGAAAAAACGATGAGAAAAAAAACGTGGTGATCCTTAAACGAGTACCCGGCAATGTCCTTTACAGTCCCTCATCCCCCCATTCGGGCACGGTGCTGTGATCGTGTGCATGTTTGTTATTACAATCGATCTAACAAAAAATTAATCGCTGCGGCAAGGGCGATAAGTAAGGCTGAAATTATTAACATCGTTAGAAAACGTTTAAACAAAACGCAGTGCCTCCTAATGCGACGTACAATTGTTCGGCCTAACTGAGACTCGGTTACTTTCGTACGTTGGAACATTCCCCCTTATTCATTGTGGCTTTGGACGTATGCGAGGCTCGCGCTAATTAATTTTGCACAATCTCTTCATTCCCATCCATTTTATGCGAATGCGATTCATAATATTCGACAAAGATAAAGCAATTAACGGCAGTGCAATTTTGCCGAACTCTGTATGTCGTATAAATAAACTAAAACGTGGACTAATTGACTTTAACGACAGATCTATCAACTCGCCATCCATCGAGCATCGTTGTCCGTATAAACTCACTCAAACGTGGAATAATGGACTTTAACGATGTGGCTATCAACTTGTCATCCATCGCGAAATGTTGCGAGGAGAGTGCTTTTTTTAATTCTAGCATCAACGAATACGAAAACTCTTATCAACTCAAAACATCACTCAAGAAGTCACACGATTTCTGTCTTTCTTCTATTTGGAAGGGACTCTTTCAGTTCCCGATATTTACACCCTTGAAGTCGCTAATTGCTCTGTGTTATGAACGGCGAGATTTATTGCAAATGTCCCAGTCAATATTGAACGTAATCACTATTGTTTGTGAGGTATAAAAAAAAATCGGACATGAAATACGAAGAAAAAAAATTAAACAATAGTTCTTACAGCCTAGGACGGCAATGTCCGTTTTTGTCCCTATAGTATCCTTTTGAGCAGGGTCCCTTAACATTCTGCCCGTGAGCTGGAGCGCCGGTCTCGATAGCACTTTCAACAGATATCGCGAAAGTACCCAGAAGCACTAAAATTATTGCCACTAAGCCGTAGAAATAGTAGTTCCAGCACAGTAGCTTCATTCTTGTCAACGTTTTATCAGCAAGTACCAAACCAAAAGGAAGCTTCCTCAACTACGACTCACGACCGGTTCGTAAAATGCTAAAATTCCTCTATTCCGTATTTGCGGATCCTCTTGCTTATTTATACTAAGCTTAGAACCTCAGGTGCTGATGGAACTGAATGTAAGAATTACCACATCCATTAGCATTTAATGGATGCAAATAGGATTGGTGCAGTTGAGTCAAAGAAGAATTACTTCTCATCATTCGTCGTATTGCAGTTCTATGAACCTATTTCTCTGTTATGACGAGATCTCAAGTTTTTTAGCCGATTCGGTAACAAAACAACAAATCGTCCAATTTCTTTTAAACAGTTAAAAAAATCAAAAACGAAATATGAAGAAAAAAGTTGGGCAATATATCTTACATATTACGACGACAATGTCCATTCGAGTCCCTATAGTATCCAGTTGAACAGCGTCCCTTAACATTCTGCCCGTTACCTTCTTTCTCGAGCCCGTTAGCACTTTCAACAGATATCGCAAAAGTACCGAGTAGCACCAAAAATATTGCCATTAAGCCGTAGAAATTGTAGTTCCAGCACAGGAGCTTCATTCTTGTGTACGTTTTAACAGCAAGTACCAAAAAAAAGGAAGCAATCTGTAATACGAGGCACTGCTGATTCGTCAAATGCTAAAATTTGTCTATTCCGTATTTGCGGATCGTCTTGCTCATTTATACCAGGCTTAGAACTTCAGGTGGATAGCACTGAATGTATGAATAACCATATCCATTAGCATTCAATGGATGCAAATAGGATTGGTGCAATAAAGTCAGAACATTGTATCACTTGTCGTCGTTCAGAATCGGTAGTTCAATTAAAAACAACTACTTCGTCGGAATACATTGAGTGGGAAGCATTTTTGCGATTGCAATACAGACTTTTTTCCTTCGCAATCTTGTATGATTGCACGAGCAATTGGAAAATCAACGCAACGACGTGATTAGGATTTTTTTTTTTACTTTTTCGTTAGGCATTGCATCACGATATTTTTGTCAATGCTTCGGTAACGAGTAATCGTGTGGGAGTAGTTTAGACTACCCACTTGCTGTAGAAACCTTTGTCCTTTCAGGGATTTCAACCAGTCCTGATTTATTGCCTCTTTTCATTAGTAACATTGAATAGAAAAAAAAATTATTACAATTTTTTAGAACGAGAACAATATTTATAAAAATAGTGCGTGCACTTATTTTTCAGTAAAGGTTCCCATAATCCTCAGAGTCCCTGTCACGAATTACCATACGAGTGTATGGTTATTCGCAGAGGAAATGCACAGGATGAAAAAAAAACTCAATAAAAATGAGAGATCTCTGGTTTTTTCACAATATTTATTCGTTCATTTGGAGAAAATAGAAGTATACAGTCAAATAGAAGTAAGGCGGTACAAATTCAACGGCGGTTTTGTGTTTCTGAGACCACTGCTTCAATCTTGCGAAACCATAACGAAGATGCTGAGTAGAAAGCTCAAAATATTGGAGAAGAAATTGATGCATTTCCAATCCCAAAGCAACACACAGTCGTTCTGTTTCGAAGGAAGTCCTTTTTTTTCTTCTATTTGCCAGATCGGCATCTGTCGTTTCGGCAGTAGCAATCGCCTCTTATCCAGGTCCATCCGGAAGGGCAGCTCCGCTTGTAAATGGTGTAACTTGGTGGACCATCGTCAAAGTTCCATTTCCGATGAGGTTCAGCGGAAGTTCCGATCACAGCAAAAACGAGGACAAGTGCAGTCGCAAAGAGAAAAGCGAAATTTCCACCGAAGATTTTCATTTTTGCCGTGAATTTATCGGAACTCGAAGTTTCAATTGAGAATGAGATTTTCGACTGTTTGATAGTAACGTCAATGCCTCGCCTATTTATACTCAAATCATCGATCCAGCGAGTCTATAACACATCGAAATTTACACGCTACGAAACTAGTTCGATTCAAGGTCTTGAACTTTTATTAATGGCTAGAAATACAAACGATCTTTTGGGCTATAAAATGCAATTTGTTATTAGCGTGGAGTGTTGTTCAGTCCATCATTTACAGCCATAACACACAAGGTGTACAAATATTACGAAAAAAATATGTTTCCACGGCATGGGGCACTGGTTACCCATCCACGACGTCGTATTGACGAGCGACAAAGTGGGGTCAGTACCATAACTCATGCTCCCAGATTCGACGTTATTTACAACGAATATTTGAAGTATCACGTGCCTGGCATGTTATCTGTAAACTTATTCCTATTATTTACATTTACGACAAATAAAAAAAAGCTTCGATTGCTTTCTGGGCGTGATGCATTATCGATCGCGATCGAACATGTGGCAATGGTTGAGGATCGACAGAGTATTCATTTATCGCTGGAACTGTCAGTTGCCTTCGTCGACGGGGGAACAATAAAGAAAAACACCATGTCGGATTCGAATAATATATTTTTATTTGGAAAACGGCGGGAACCATTGAATTTATAAAAAAACGAACGATTTCCTAACGAGAAATGATTATCGTTGCTGCATCTCGAGGGCACAACCACAGCCGCGATTTGCAAGTAGCAGGATCTTCGTGTTAGCCCGAAATTGGACGACAGACACCGTGAGAGTCTCTCCTCCATTTCCCGTTCGGCCCACACGGGGCACCAATGATGTGGTGCCCATGATCGGGGTCGCAGTAAACCAAGGTCACGATTGCCGCCAAAACCGCCAAACAGAGGATAATCTTTGCCATTTTGGAAATAAAAGTCGACGTCGGTTGCGATATCATTATGTTGAGAAGCGTTTTACGTCAGTTTCCGAATAAAAACAAACGATTTGTGCTTGCAATTTGAGATGATCCGATGTTTATATCAACGCGAACCAGTGATCTCTTTGTTCGCAATAAATTCTCTTTATACACTCATGCCTCTTTATATTCCAAGTTCCACATAGGAGCTTTTCTACCCTGAATACCCACGTGACTGCATCGAAGGTATACACAGTACAAAATTATCTGCATTAATGAATATTCAAGACGCCATAAAATTAAAGCGAAAAAAACTTAACGAGCACCGACGTAAATGGTCCGGCCAT